>JAGVSP010000929.1:0-48525 GCA_022494985.1 Micrasema minimum
ACTTAATTTACTGTTTGTTTAATTGATTTCAGAAAGCATAAGTGTTTTTTGATCAAACCAAATACTTTCCTTGGAATACCTACTATTGATTTCAGTAGATACTACTAAAAGCCTTAGTATTTCTAGCATAAATATTTATTGTGAGTAGTGGGAGGTAGTTTTTCAAAATTTTCATTATGTTTGATTTGATTTATTAACAAGAGTTACACAACTCATTATTTTTTTTATTCCAAGAAAAAGATTTTACCTATAGGTGAAGTGGGCGGAGTCTCCGGCATCATTTGTGGCAGTGGCGAGTAAAAGTGTCGAGTTTGCAGAGGGGGGATTCTGTAGGGGGGCTGAGGTGAGGCGGGGCTCACGGTGATCTGGACCCTCCCCTCGAACCCTCGGCGCGGGTCTCCCGCGAACTGCAGGCCCTGTCCCCCGCTGGGCGCGGCTCCCGAGCCCGTGGGCGTGCAGACCGTGAGGTTTACCGACGTCCCTCTCCACGGCTCGGAGAACTGGCCCTGCTGCTGCCTGCTCCCGTGGGGGACGACATCCATCCGACAGTTCAGGTTCACTGACACATTCAGGGGATAGGCGTCTTGGTGGGAGCTGCTGTAGTTCTCTTTGATGTTGTGGGTTTCTGAAGATTTATCGCAAAAGTTTTTTGGAGGTTCATTGTTACCCCCGAGATTCTCGCTCAAGGATTGAGTTTTACATTCTCTGTCTGTTTCGGGACCACTTCTAGAGAAACCGCTGAAATGGGGATCTGATGACAATTCTAAAGTAGTCGGCCTTTTTAATTTGGTTGTGGCTTCTATTGTCTTATTTCTTCCAGTAGTGTGTAGCTCACTTTCAGATACGCTATTTTTACTTTGGTCTTTGAGTTTCTTATTGAGGCCACTTTTGATTTTGTCACTTTTCAATATTCTGTAAGTGACATTATCAGCGATGCAGGCGGTACAGTTATTAGAATTTTCATCAGTAATGTGATTGTTCTTGTTTTTATTATACGCTTTGGGAATAGATTTGGTAGCACCACATTCTTGATCACTAACTACTCTCTCTGTACTATCTACATTAGTATCACTAATCGATCCAACGTCTGATGACGGGCAACTCTTGAAACACGTTTCTTCCGAAGACGAATCACTTTCCTTATGTTTGTCTCTTATAACATTTTGATTATCATTTTCATCTAGCTTCGCGATAAAACTAGAAACACCTTTTTGAGGACAGACACTAGAAACTTGAACTAATTTAGGTTTCTCAGTTTCTTTCGTTATCAACAGTTGGTTAGGACATTGCTGGGGTAGTAAAACGTCTTTACTTTCTTTCTTAGCAGTGGACAGAGAGGAAGATGGATATAAGTGAGTAATATAGTTCTTAGCTTCACATTCGAGTCGCGACTGACAAGCTGATCTGTCGTGACAATGGAAGAAATGGTACTAGATACAACATGATCAGGTACACCAGGAAATTGTTGCTTGAGTTCATGGAAAAGTTGCATAATAGATATATTAGTACAGGCGCATTGGGGGGCACTTGATGCGCCTCCGGAGGGTGCAGACATGGCCGCCCATCCTCGCCTTCAACCTGGAGAAGTAAATCTAGTTATTGTCAAACAAACTGTCAACATAACATTCGCACATTCCACGAGCTAATTTAACGAAATGCAAGCATATTAAATGTTCTCACCACTTATTATTTAAAACATTAAACAAAGTAGCAGTAGTATAAATCAATTAACAAAAAATATTATAGGAACACATAATATTATCATTTTAAACATCTAAACATTTTGGCATAAACATACATACCGAATTTAGATGAAGAGATTTAATTTTATTGAAATATAAATCAATAGAACGAAACAAATTAACATTTCAGCGTGTCACTAAAGTCAATAAATATGTATTTTGTAAAAACCAAAAATAAATTCACATATACGTCAACCAATTTCCGCCATATTTACGAAGTTTTTAAAATTGTAATTTAGCAAACAGCTATAAAGTGTTTTTAAAATTATGTATTTTTCTTTAAAGTACTTAAATTTATTACTATATTATATTGAATTACTCATTTTTTTTTTTGTTCATGACATGAAAAAAGGTATTCTACCTTTGCATACTAAATACTATTCTCTCTTATCCGCATCCAATGATGTAAAGGGCACTGCATTGGTACACCAAGTGCAGTGAATCTTGATAATTTGTTACATGAAGGCAAGAAGATGATCAGGCAAATGATTAAATATTTTTATGTGAAAATCACATTCATATATGCATCAACAAGGGCCGAATTGATTTTTTATGCATTAGACGATTCTAAGAGTGAAAATATGGGGGCAAATGATATCTAAATTACGTAAATAAAATATTTCGTCGCTGCGCCTGCAAAATCCGTTATGTAAATAAATACGATTTTTCAGGAAGAGGAAAAAACTGATTTATTGAAAAAGCCTTTATTTTTTTACAAAAAAAGTGTACAAAAAATAGAACTGTATGTCGGATTTAGCATTATGACATTCATGTAAAAATAGTATTTCAAAATTAAAGCACTACAATGTTCATGCTGTACCTCTATAATCCATAGAGTAAAAACTTTAGTTTGTACTATATTATCGGTGACTTTAGTGACATTTTGACAGCTCCCACCGCTTTGTGAACTATCACCTCACCAGTGAATATTTCATTATCCTCCCCATCAAGTTCACCTGATTCAACTATATCTGATATCGGTGTCACCTCCAAAATTGTAACACCAACGTCTCGGAAGAAACCTACCCCTGCAATTAATTATTCTACATTAGCATAAACTTCTGACTTCTGACAGGTATGGGGTTTCTGACAGAGCAGCAGCAGCCATAGCTTCAGCGGTTTTGCATGATATAAGATCCGATGTTTCTATTTTAGATGAGAATAAGCTACGGAGAATAAGAAAAAAAACAAGGGAAATTATAGTGTCGGTTTTAGATATTTCTGCCTAGTACTTTGACAGACGCAAAGATAGAACTCTGGTGGTCGAAAAAAAAGGTGGGAAATAATACAGAAAAACTATTCAAGAAGAACACATATCATTAATTAAAGAACCCGACTCTAAATATTTGGGATACGTAGTGCCAGCATCTGGAACAGCAAAAGAAATTGATAAAAACATTTTTAATTACTTTTCTGAAGAAAAAATTAAATTAAATAATTTACTAGCTATCGGCTGTGACGGAACTAATGTGAATGTTGGTAAATATGGAGGAGTGATACGTTTACTTGAAAAAAGATTGGGAAAACCGATGCAATGGGCTTGCTACATATGAATGAACTACCATTTAGGCATTTGTTTGAATATATTGATGGCGCTGCATCAGGTCCACATACTTTTACAGGCCAAATAGGGAACCAAATACCTACTTACACTTCTACTTGCACAATATCTATACAAAATTGTTATAGCAATCTCAACTGGAGTGGTTTCAAATGATTTGGCCAACAAAGCTCCTGGTAAAATGTCCCACGCTAGGTGGCTTACAAGAGCTAACAGAATTCTGCAACTATACATTTCTACAGAGGCTCCTACAGAAAAGCTGATTACATTGGCAACGTATATCGTTAAAGTTTATGCTCCAGTTTGGTTTACAATAAAATGTCATCCTACTTGCAAAGATGTGTGGAGAAGTACCTACCTTCAAGAGGAGATTTAAAAAAGTCAATTATAAATTCTAAATTGAAGACGTCATTTATAGTTTAAGAACCACGGCGAACAAGAAAGCGCTCTCTTTCGTTCTTCGTCAATAGTCCCATAATTGTAGATATTTTCTGATAATAGTAATTTTAAAATCATACTAATTTCTTAGTGTATTTTATTTGCTTAAAAAGTGTATAAATTTAATTAAAAATCAATTAATTGAAATGTATTGCAAATAATATTCGCTATAGTGAGTTAGATAGTGAGAATTAAATCATATTTAATAGCAAAGTTTAATTTTGTTAACAATTGAAAATAATAAAATAAGTGTTATTGGTTTAAAAAATTTTTTTTTTAAATTTTTACGGGAGAAAATTAAAGCAGCATTTTTTATACATTATGGAAAACTTTAGCAATTTTAGCTGCAGAAATCTTTTGAGATGATGTTGAGGATTTCAAAAAGAAAATTGTAATACTTCTACTTGCACAATTTCGCTTAGAACTGTCATTTTTAATTTGTTCCGCACATTCCCTACCCGTAACATTAAGAATATGCCCATATGATAAAATTTATATTGTTTCAAATCATTTAGGACTTTGGTCTCATCTTTGAAGAAACACAACACAAAACCATAGATTTTTTGTGAAACATGGGGGGGCTTGTGTGCCCTGTATTTTTTTCTCAGTTTTTGGGTTTCTATTGTCATAACCTGGGGTAACCTGTAAAATATGGGGCATCTGGCAACCCTACAGAAAACAAAAGTGTGGCACGTGGTACCCGTGACCCGTGGCACCAGTGTCTGAATGTGGCACCAGTGTCTGAATAGTACAAAATTTTCAGGAGGGGATAGGGTCTTTTTGTGTCATTCTACTATTATCATCGCAACTTGCACCATGAATTATTCTAAACTGCACTAACTCAAAAAGTCACATTTGGGAAATCGCAATTAACTGATTTTATTTCAGTACTGTTTCATTGAAATTTGATTTTAATTTTTTTTTATATCTCGACATAGAAAAGAGATGGACACATTTTTCTTGGACAGAAATTTGGTGGTTGGTGCAAGTGCAAGCTATAACTTGGTATTCTCAGTTCACTTTTGACCAATTAAGACTTAGTACATTATAATATTTCATGGTGCGAACTGTGTAGTAAAAAAACAGACATATTTTAGCAATACCATTTGCAGATGGGGTCTTTTTACACTAACAGATATCATATATGGTTGTCTCCAGGGCTTTTTTTTTTAAAAAAAAAAGGTGCCGGAACGCACTTCATGTCAAGCTTTTTTAATAAGAAAAAAATATATTCAAATGTAACTTAAATGAAATTAAAAGGAGCTAAACCACGAAGCGCACAAAAAAAAGGTTGATTGTTTCAAAATATATTGCAAATATTTTTTCGTTTAATTGATTTTAAAATAAAACCGTGAAAAAAGGTGCTGGAACGCCGTTCAACCGCGTTACATGGAAAAAAAGGCCTGGTTGTCTCTATCTAATAAAGTATGTTTTTAGATTATTGCCAAGTACAAATTCGCGCAGAGCGAGGAAATATTTTTTTTTTAAAAAAACACCGTACTTATTTTTCATGGACCTAAAGATATCCTCTGAGAAAATTAGAATGGACCTTTCTTGCCTAAAAGTTTTATTATGAATGTGGGTACCTATTATTATTATAAGGGGAAAAAATGGAAACAAGGATTTTTATAATATAGATTTATTTTATATATTCATAAAACATACAATCTAACAATTGTTTTGACAAATATTAATTTTTTGGTTAAACAATAATATCTATTTCTTTAAATAATATTATTAGTGTCACTCTAATCAGAAAATTTCAGGTGTATTTTCATTATGTTTTCTTAGTTAGAGTTACTAAGAGGATAATACATAATTTTAATTATGAATACAAATCAATAAGATTTTGGGGAATGTTAACTTTGGTATCATATTTGTTGTATCTTATTATTAAAAAAATTAAAACATATCTAGTAAACATCCACACTATACTAAAAACAGAGAACGCAGTGTTGCTTAAATAAATTATTAAGATTCAATTAAAACAATAAATAAATTTGGCTGATACTTATTAAACATACTTAATAAACTTGAAAAAAAATAACTAACCTTACTGATAAATACGATTTAAAGTAAAATGCACAGTACTCTAAAGTTATTTTCTAGTATGTATGCATTAATAGTATTTTACAAAGTCATACTGATCGAGATGTCATTTCGCTTAACAGCTCTAAGTATATTATTTATTATATATAAATATATAAAAATACTAAAAAATATTTTACAGCTTAAATCAATAAATTTCTAATTACAATGAGAAGACGAAATTAAACCGGAAAGGATTTAGAAGTGCTAAAATTAGAAAAGGGAATTATTCAAACAGTTTAGGCCAATAAGTACTTTTATGTAGAACAATAAAATATCAAAATTAGGTTTTTTGCTATCAAGAATCAAGTTGCATAACTATTGTTTTCATTTAAACAAGACGACATATGAATTTTTCATCTCCGTACAATTGATATATTTGAATGAAGGACCATTATTAAGGTCTCATCGCTGAAGTTTGAAAACTGTTGGAAAAACATTATTTATTGCAGGTAAATATGATCATATGATTATATTATTATTTTAATCTGAATGTGACAGAAATACTAAATCTTCTGAAATAATTTCTAAATTGTATATTGTTTTTTTAAATCAAGCATAAAACTTAATTTAATTCATTATTTGATTATACAAATTATTTGTTTGTAATAAAAGTACAAATAGTTTAATAAGCTCATTTAGTTGTAAACTTAACATTTAAATTCAAATCAAGGATATTTTTTATATTATCGACATCAATTGAAATGATACTTTTATAGATAAATCAGTGCTTTGGGTCGTTAAATTTATGTTTGATGCAAGTGAAATAATAGATTACAAAATCAAATTAATTACTTATTCACGCCAGATACGTATACATATGTGTGTTGAGCTAAACAAGTTCCTTTACGCGGCACATTATGTACCAAGTATATTCAATGTTCGTTACAAAAATCACCGCACACAGATGTAGCTGGCTGGAATCTAAGATGCAGTTAAAGGTTTATGTAATAATAAATTGTTCAAGTAATTATAAAGGTATCTTCTATGAATGGATTTGTAACTTCTATTTATATGAAATAAACTTAGATATTAGGTATGTTTTAATACTTTTGAAAATACTTCACATGTCTTATTTATTTCCAAAATGGGCTTTTTAAATAAGTAGGTACTTTTTTTTTATTTGATACTCTTTCTGAAAAATCTATTATGTATGGGAAATGCAAAAGTAGCTCATGTCTGAGATAATTATAGTTTACAGAGTCTATTATACTAAATAACTCTAATTTGTAGAATATAATAGGTAAAATGGGTAGTAATTTATCACAACATTTTGAGTCTGTTCAAATACTTGTATAATGTGTAAAATCTGGATTTTTACCATGACGGGAGTAGGTATATATTTGATTTTTATATCTCTGAATAGATTTTATAAAAATTAAGTAATTTATCAAATAATAAATTAACTAATCAAAAATTTATAATTAAAATTATGTATATTTTTATTTATTGGAATAAAAACCTTTTTTGAACAACTTTATTGGTAATTTATATATAATATCGTTGCTATACTGCCGAAATGTTTGAAAGTCCATATTTTAGGTAAATGGACTTAGCATTGAATTTTATGTCTTCACATTAATACTTATAGCTGGAAAACGTTTGCAAGTCCTTAAATTTCAAGAAAATACTTATTCAACTTCGAATTTTACCTTTTAAATGTCGTAAAAACTTTTTTTCATATTATTTTTTTTTACTAAAATTTGATTACTCCACGATACATTGAATGGACTTACCAACTTTTGGAAATGCAACGATATGCACCGTGTAGTTTTTTATATAGTATATACTTTAGTGTTTCACATTTGAACAAGAAAATATAATTTAGCTTTTCAGCTTCTCATTGGAGTAATTTATAATCCATATAGGCGATCCATCCGAAATAAATGATATCCCGATGGATAAAGTATACGGTGGAAAAAAGACTGACAATATTTTTCGTTCATAAAACATTCAAAATATCTATTTTCAATAGTAATAAATCTATTATATTGTATACATATTTTAGTAACAGTAGATATATATTGTGTATAAGAATAGAAGATTTGCTTAAAACATTTATAAATATTTACAGTATTATATTTTACCTACAAAAAAACAAAAGATCATAAGAAGATCGGTTTGGGCGGTCACTGGATAGTGTCAGAACATCTCCAAAATGTAATAAATTTGTGCGCCCATTAAATGCAATCATATTATAATATTAATTTACCTACAATTTTAAATGTAAAAGTTCTTACGTGCCTAGATTTTTTCTTTCAATAAATAATAAACATACAATAGGTATTCAATATGTACCCATAGTTAGTCGCACTGAAACAGAAAGTCCTCTTTTATTTCCATTGTTAGGACATTCACAGCAGTTTTGTAAAAGCAAACATCCAGGTATTTATAATTATTAAACCTAGATTAGATACATACTGTGTGAGTTAGTTTCCTTGAAACCTCTTGGCAAACTGTTTAATTTACAATAAATATGAAAGCAATAATTTTCAAACACAGATGTTCTCAATGTAGGTGTTGAATATTTAGCTGAATGATTTTGTGCATGAAAGTTGGGCAAAAATAAATATCACTAAATAAGTTATTGGTATACTTATTAGTTATTAGAATGATTGAGTTAATATTTTTTATTAATGTTGAAGCGATAAAATAACAGGTTAACCTTTGTGGATTGAATTATAAATCTATGGTAAATATCATTAAAGCTGCATTATTCTATACAAAAATAATGCTATGAAACAAAAATAATGCTATGAAACAAAATAAAATATAATAAGACCATTCAATCAAGTAGTAACCTAATTCATTTATAAACGAAAAATAAATAAGGAAATAACATAAAATATACAAACACTGACATCACTTTTGGATGGCGATAAATAGAAAAAAAGAAACATTCCTTATGTAAAAATGTTCTCTAAATGCAAGAATTTTTACCACATACTTTCTGGTAGATACCCAATAGTAAAAAATGTTCAGGAATCAACAAAACGAATTTGAATGATAAGTTAGTTTTTGAAATATTTTGATTTCTTCACATAGGTTTTTCGAAAGTCCAAAATTCCACATCACTTATTAAGTCCGTAAATTCACTTAACCCACCAATAACTTAAAATATTGGTGAGTTTCCACTCACCAATAGAAACGCCTGATTTGCATTCTAGTTGTTTTTTGAAAGGGAAAACATACCACATTTTGTCTGAGAAGGTCCAACTTGTCATTTTTGAGCCTGTCGACTTCCTGTCTCAGGGCTTGCTGGAAGCCGAGGTGAGGGGAGCACGTGAGGCCGCCGGACTCTGCGTGTGTTGTGAAGGTCGGGAGAGAGTCGGAGGCGGAGCCACTCAAGGTCGCTGATGGGCTCTCGGCGCACAGAGAGCAGGCTTTGGTGGTCGCCTCTGCCGAGGACATGGACTCCAAACCGGTGTCCGAATCCACGTACACTCCTCCACCTGCAATTTGCACAACTTCATATTGAATTATGTATTTCTCACATTTGTGGCCATACATTATAAAAATTATTATAAATTGTGTAAGTGTCACCACAAAATATATTAAAATCCAGCAACCTTAAGAAGAAACAAAGAATTCAGGCCTGTCAAAAGGGACTAATAAATTATTGCTCTTCAAAAGTATAAAAGCAGTGGGATATAACTTAATACGATTTTTATACCTTTTAGACCTTGTATCATCAAAAATCCATAGACATCAACCTTGCATCAATACAAATCCACAGAAAAATGCTTGTATCGACCTCATATCAACTTATATCTCTGCTATATAGCTACATTGATGATCCCAGTGCAGGAATGTATCTACTTGTATTCTTGTCAAGACGCAATCGGAGCCTAGGGTTGGTTGGTAATATCTGCTGGATACAATAATATCACAGAATTCAAATAACGAGACTCACTCATAGGCTCGAGGTCAATACTGTTGAGGCTGGAATCATCGCTGGCCTCTGACAGGGGTGGCGGGGCGGGAGCTGATGGCCTCACGGGGCCGCCGACCCCACCCAACTCAGGGCTGCTCCCCCCGGAGACGGATTTGCACTTCAAACCCCCCGATGTTCCGTTGCTGAACGATCCACTACCAAGACTTGACTTCGAACGTCCGCTCTGAAAAGGAAAGCAATGATTAGTACAATATTCATGGGTGTTAAATTAAAAATAGATGGGGTTAAGTTTTAGTAGTTCATATAATGGATTTTATTAAAAAAATGTATATTAAATAGGTTCTGATTGATGGGTTGGTGTTGACAAACATTTCTGCATAATATATTTTTTATATGCAGAAATCTCTACTTGTCCATAGATATAAATAAGAACTCACACAGCAAAACTGATTTTTTACGTAAGTAGATTATGAATTATAAAATTTATGATAGAAGCACTTATTTTGTAATTATTCATTATACATAACTTCAATAAAACACAAACAACTACCAATAATTATTTTTTTTTCTCTTAAACGGTTTCGAAACAAAGGGTATTCCCTATCAAGGGATAAATTACAAAATTTTGAAATGCCTAATAGAAAAAATCTTTTCTCTTCTTTGGTATAAGGTATTTTTATAAACGTAATAGTCCTAAAAGGGACGGGTAAGTTATTTATAGCCTTTGTATAAGTTACAGCAGGAATATGACTACAATAAAATGAATGGTTGAAATGAGTAATGTTTAGCAAATTAGATTCAGCGTCAAGTAATAATAAAGGTGCTCACATTGGGAGTGGGTGTTTCCTGTATGCTGGGCTCTTTGGATTTTTTGCTTGTGAGTGTATTATGTATATTTATTTATTTAAATAGGTACATTATTTTTAGTTTTTCATTTTGCTAGGGCACAGGCCGTGCTGTGCAACTTTTTTTTTTTAGGGGGAAAATTTCATTCATGTTTAAATTATAAACTCCATAATTGGTCTGTTAAAAAAATTGTATAAAAAATAAAACATTTACTACTACTACTACTTTCCCTTATCCGCACCCAATGGTGCATAGGGCACTGCATTGGTACACCAAGTGCAGTGTATCTTGATCATTTTATTACATGAAGGCAAGATGATCAGTCTTACGCTTCAGTACCAGTCCAAGGTATCACACATGAAATATTAGTATGAAAGACTCATGTAAATAAATATTTCATGTTTGACCCCCTACGGGAATCGAACCCGCGACCTCAGGCACAGTAGCCAAATGCGCTACCACTATGCTACGAGGCGGACAAAACATTTACAATAGGTAAATATTTAGGAATAATAGAGCCTTTTAAAATTCATTATAAATGCGGTGAAACCGACCTGACTTTCGATATGAGAGCCTTCTTGACGGTGTCTATGAACCTTGCCCCGGCGCCCTCGGTCTTGGGCCCCTCGGGGCCGGGCGAGCCCCCGTCGGGGGGCGGCGCCCCCAGGAACTCCTTGGTCTTGGCCCTCAGCTCGTCCGCCAGCGCCCGCAGCAGCGCGGCGCGCGTGCGCTGCTGCAACTGCGCGAACTTCTCCGCCTTCATGCACGCGTTTTCCGCGTTGATGAGCTTGGTGAGAAGAAACTCCTTGAACTCCGCCCCCCTGGAGAACACAGACGGGGTTGGGAGGGTGGGGCCGAAGAAGGGGACGTCGTCCCTGGCTGTCACGGTCACGCGGTATCTGGAAGATGATTCACCGTTAATAAAAAGAAAAGAACCAGTATCAGCACTGCGATCATCAATGAATTTCGCAGTTGTACGCGTATGTGACATCATTAAATCAAATCTCATTCATAATTTACCAACTATCGTCAAATACACGTAATAACTGCGATATATTTATCTAGATACGTCGGTTATCGCAGCGTGCGAGAAATAAAGAAAAAATAAAATATGTTTTTTAAAAAATAATATTCAAACTGGCTACTTTTAAAAAATAGCTACAGTAAATTGTGAAGTGGCAACCACAGTGGATTTCTATTATTATATACCTACATTATAATATATTAAGTGTACCCATATAAAGTGCAAAATGGTTAATTTTTACAGCTATAATAATATTGAAATGTGTGTAGCTGCCCCTTTGCTAAAGGTTAATTTTCTGAGTCATATAAAACTGGGTATGGTAGATACGAGTACAATAATATATTATGCTATATGTAATTATTATAGGCGCCTTGGTTTGTGGTTTATGAGGCCACATTATGAGTCACTAAAACTAAATATCAAATTTACCTGAAAAGCTCAATTTACTTTTTACGGTGTCGACGCGACCGACGCGCGACGCGACGTGTAGAATTTACGCAATGTTTCACTAGGTAAAAATACAAATTACACCCATGTAGGCGGTAAGCTTAAAGGTATTTATTTACTTACGTCTCGTATTTGTTTACTGTCGTAAATATACAAACGTCGGCAAACAAAGTAATTCCACGTTTTTATAGTGCAATGGTCAACGTGCGAGATTCAAGGCTGGTTAAACCTTTTATTTACAGTATAAGTATATATATATAAATAAGTATTATTATTTCTATTTTTGCTATCACGTATCTACCTATGTATACTATATTATCTACCTAGTAGCGCACTGAACTTCTCATAATAATATAATATAGTATTATAATATTAGGCCTACAATCGAAATAGTTTTCATTAAATAACATTTATCAGGTCCCAGGTCTCAGGTTCCATGTATTTCAGACGGGATAAGTATAAAACATATTTTTCACCAACTAGTACCTACCTAAGGTAACAAAATAACACTTTTTTTGCTTTAATGGCCTCAAAAATAAGTTTAGAATTTATATTCTGTTGTATAAATTATATTACTTATTGTGTTGATAATAAAAGTGAAATATTCCGGAGGAAATTCTAGGCAGAGACGCTGCGCTGTGAAAATTTTATGGTGGTAATGGACCAGATACTGGCGGCCGATCGCTTGGCCTGGAGGCAGTTTGTGGAATCCATATGCTCCCTATGTGGCATAGGGAGCGGATATGGTATGACGTGATGATGAATGTACCAGATACAAATTACTACATTAACTTTTTTTTCATGTGTTCACAAAACGAATAAGTACTAATATTCGTACATAATAATTCTACACACGTAACCCGTACAGACCTGTGTACGAGTAGGTAGTAGGCTAGTAGGATATGGGATTTATTACAAATAGTATTAATTTGTGAATTAAAACAATAAAGAATATATTATATTCCATATAACAAATGTGACATCTGCATTTCGCACAGCGGATGCCATTCGAAGCTGCGGGATATATTTTTATTGTATTTTTATTGTAAAAGGTAGAATAAGTTTCCGTGGGAAAAAGCTAAGTTAATTACGTCACAGAACACTAACAGGATCTAATGTTTACCATACTGTGTACCTATGTATTCAGAACCAGAACACAGACGTGACTCCCATTCTGGCTGACTGCCGAATAGATTACAGAATCTATGGTTTAAAGATCTCGTTTTTATTCAGTTCTTAATTGATTTATCAGTAATCTTATTTGAATACTAGTGAACTACGAATAAAAAGGTACGTTTACTTTAACAAGAATTCTAAGATAAGTAATGTTTTAACTAACTAAACTAACTAACCATCACGCCATTTCCCCGAAGGGGCAGGCAGAGAGGATAGAACGCCACACCACTCTGTCCTGGCATACTTCTCTTGCTTCCTCCACATTCATACATACATCTTCTCATGCACGTACGTCGATTATTCCGACTTCTTACATGCCCACTTTCAAGCACTCGTTTTACTTGATCATGCCATGTCCAAGTAATGTTTTGCACACGCTAAATTTGAATAATAACGATTTGAAGAATTCTAGCAAAAAACACGAATAAATTAGATGTAAGATATTGTAATATTTTTGATCGTTAATAGGGATAGTTAAAAATAGTAAAAAAACTCCATTCGGTTTTTAATCTACCTAGTTACTTTACGAACACGCAAAACGTAATTAATTCAGTTATGCGGTTAAGATAAATATTTAGTATTTTTTACTTGTTTTATCGTCGCAGGACGGTGATCATAAAATCATACAGTTAAAATACTAATCTGTATTTGATTTTTGGAATACATTTTATGCAGCGTTTACATGAGGAATATGTAGATGCTGAATAATCATTGTTAGCCAAATTATTAATGTATATAGATACATGAAACCATGGAACTATTTACCCTTTTGATTTTAGATTATTTTATCTTAAGATAAACAACATTTTGAGTGTGTCCAAATACTTGTATCAGCCAATGACAGGTCATAAGCCCTGTAAACGCCTAGATATCCATATTCCCTTCCAAATTTCTCGTCTCTGTTGAGATGTCAAATTGTTATCTTAAGATGTTTACAAACAAAATATTAGAAAACACAGCTTTACTTTAGATTAAAATGCAATACGAAGGAAAAAAGGTTCAAAAGTATATTTTTTTAAGTATTAGGTATTTACAACGTAAGTATGTACATTATATACTTACATAATATATAGATACATAAAAAAACATTCTGAAAGCCGTTAGACACAAATTAATTTTGTTAGAGGAAAAATTGACATGTTTTTGATTTGTATAATAGGTAATGAGAAATATTTCGTAAGTTTTTAAGCGTATGTTTTCCAAAGCGCAGGAGTTCGCAATATTTCATTCCAAGTTAACACCTAATTCTATAGAATGACATCAATGTAATGTTATGAATGATGGGTAGTGTGCCGATTGCTATTTTGTATTCATATGTAACATGTAACATTTAATTGTTAATATAAATTATAAATCAAACACTAGTACGTAGATAAATTAATTGAAGGTCCAGGTCCAGACAATCAATTTAACGTCTAGAAACTAATGATTTTTTGTAAGTCCTACCGTTTTTCTACTTTTTCACGTCCAGTAAACTGGTTTTGGTAAGCGTACAATATGCAATATTGTGTGCATTCGATTGAATTACGGTACTTTACCTTCAATATCGGCCTATATTCTACTTCATCAAATATGGCGTAACAGGTCGTGTTGTGTGTTTGCGATGGATCTTTATGTCATAATTGGTCACCATTAGAGTCTGATGAGATCTTAAACCAGTTTTCACTCCATTGACAAGAAGTGACACCAACTATTTTATTTTTTGCAGAATCCCGCCGATTTAAACACATTGATTTCTAATTGCACTCGCTGTAATTATAACTATGAAATCGTTCAGTGGTAATTTATGTATGCATAATTTATAAGTACCTACCCATATTTAATATTGAAAATCTTTATAATGTCATTTATTTTCCAAGACCGGATATCAGATAGAAATAAATCTTGCTGTGATAGGAATAAAATATGAAGAAAATCTACTATAAAACATAACAAGAGATGTAAAAATTTATGATAGCAATTCGGAATTCGGGTCAGTGCACAGTGCGGACGCCGCGCCGATTGAGCATTTGACCCAGAATGGAATCGACTGGCAAATCTTTGAACCGGTTGCGAAAAATGCGGATACTTCACAATTTCCTATTGATTGCTAAGTTAAGAGACGATATCGATTCGTCAAGCGTACGAATGAGACAATATACCTATATGTATTAAAGGAGAAAATGAATTGCGCTATGCATAATAGTACCCCATTTACTGAACTCGCTTCACCATGGAGCTACATTCTAGAATTAATGCGATGTGGATAACATAATGAAGGACTCTTATTTGTCGAGTTGTCGTCTCTAGAGAGTAATTATTTTAAGGTGGGATACACTTACACTAAATACGCTACAATGAATATAATCCAGGAGAGATCGAAGTAGTTTCTTGGCAACCCAATTACTTTTTACTGTTCCATTCTACGTCCTACCGTGTAGGAATCAACAAACCAGTAGCCTAGAAGACAATCTCGAGAATAATAATAATTATTGTAACTAGTCGTGATTTCGTCGGAGGCTGCGGATTCAGCGAGAAATTGCGTCATCAGCGCTAGTGTCTTAATCACTCCGATCTCACGTTAAATGCTACACATGTACGTGTTATGATCATTGTTTCCCTGGGGCTTGCATCATCAGGTGAAAACAAGCAAACTCCAGTTGAAATTATCTTTACACGAAGCTCTGCACACAATCACACATTTCAAGTACGTAAGCATGATAAATTAATTACTACTACTACTACTCTCCCTTATCCGCACCCAATGGTGCATTACTTATTCTAAAGTCATTATTATAATTGGTTTGTTCTTACGTGAAATTATAATATCCCTGTTGAAAGTAACAACGAATGCGTGGCTATTGTAAAGGCACAGAAATAATGATTAATTTGTTGTTGATATCTTAAAAGTCAAGCACAGTCGTTATTATTATTACTTCAATGAAAAGAAAATCAGCGTTTGAAAAAACAAAATGAAAACGTACTTGATTGCGTGTGCAAAAGCTATTACGATTATCGGATTTTCTGAGAATTCTGCGCTTGAAATTTTTGCGTTAAAATATTTTTTTGTGCTGAATGTTGGAATAATTTCGTTTTAACAATATCATACCAACAAAATAGGCACAAATTTTACTAAGGGTGACCTCTGCCTTTTCTTAGATAGATTTTTTACAATTTCGTAGGTACTTGTCTCATACTTTGAGTACAATGAAGAAGAATTATTGAAACTACAAATCTACATTACATATTATTTAAAAATAAAAAAGGTATGAGAACTTGAAATAACAAATTGTTGTTTTAAAATAGGTGGACATATTTATACTGAAACACGTACAAGTTTAAGTATACATACTATCTTCTATATACACGTTGCATTTGAAAAGATTAATGGACTGAAAAAGCTTCAAATGTGGTGGAGGTTTGTCAATTTTACTTTGAATCCCTGTTTTAACAGCAAGTACGTTTTGAACTGATTCAAGATTCACTGCACTTAGTGAACCAATGCAGAGCCCTTGTTCCGTGGGCGTAGATAAGGGGAGTAGTAGATGGTGATTGGAATGAGTCCTACCTGGTGTTGGGGGTGTTGGGCTCTATGGGCTGCACGACTATGAAGGCGTGCAGGAAGTGCGAGGCGATCATGTCCGGCGAGAAGGGAGTGTTCTCCTCCTGGAAGACGAGAGCCACGATGTCGTTTCCGATGTGGCGCTTCCTCTGCAGCTGCTGTGGGTCGCCCTCCGTGAAGGGCAGCATGGTAGACACGTGGAACATGATCTCCGGTCCTTGAACACCTCGTAGATGGCCTGGTCTCCCCCGTGTGCCCGTTCTGGATGTCCAGACCCCCGCGGTAACCTACACACGGGCAGAATTTCACACGGCTTACAAATTTAGTTGTGAACAACATTTTGTATGATATGAGAGGTTATTTTAAGACCGAGATTTACCGATAAACAATTATTTTTTTAAATTGGGCCTACTGACGGTTTAGCTGGTTTGTCTTTTATATTTTATCAAACTATGTATTTTCAATCAAAAAAAATGAGTGGTTCAAAATCCTTGAAGACATAAAATATTGGTTTTCACCCAAGATGAGCTTGAATAAACTTTAAGCTAGATAAAGGATTTCAGCTAAAATTATTAGCGCTTTTTTCAATAAATGGCAGAGAAAACTGAAATACGAAACAACGAGCAAACTCCACGTTTACATTACACAACTTGATATCAGATCGGAGTACAAGATTTTACACGATCAACTCTTAAAGATCTGCGGAGATCTCCAACTTTTAATGATAAAAATATATTTATTTATTTATTTATATTTTTAATGTTATACACACAAGAGGTATGTAAGTACAATTTCAAGGCTATATTTATAACATAGAGCACCAATTAAGTTCACACAACACAATGTATAAAATAAATTTCTGAGGACATCAAGAGTTCATCATCATAGAGATTTTTTAAATTTTTTTTGACATTAGAAAATTTTATACGAAGAAAAGAATGGTTTTAAGTAAATTGAACGCAATGTATCGCAAATATTGTAGCACCGTTACTGTGCCGGCACCGGCGGCTACGGAGTGTTGTTAATAAATGAAAAAATATATACCTTTGTGATCTTTAAGTTGAATTCGATCTCCCAAGATAGACAAGAACTCTTCAAAGGCCGGGGAGGTGTCCGCGTTACAGAAGAGGTCCTCTTCCGTGGTCTGGCCGAACCTCTGGTACATGACGCCGAACTTGAAGTGGTTGACCAGCACGTGCTCGTCGTACTTGGCGATGAGCGAGGAGCCGCGCGGGCACACGACCGGCGCGAAGCTGTCCACCGTGAGGCGGTCGTTCAGGACGCGGGCCATGCGCGCCGGGGAGGGCGCGTGCCCGAGGTAGGAGGACGGGATCAGCTCGTGCATCGTGCCCGACTCCATGCGCAGCAGGATGCGCGTGTGCTCCTGGCTGGCCACGTTCTCCGCCTTGATGGACAGCAGCACGGGGCCCAGCGCCTCGTCGTGCCCCACCAGGTCTGAGTGCTCCTGCGGACAACGAGGTACAACATTAGACGAGATACAACATTACATCAGATACAACATTACACGAGATACAGTATTGCCAATACCTACTACATGTTAAAAAAAAATAATTTAACCAACGCAAGGATATATCGACGGTCCCAACGTATACTGTCGAATCTGAAAAAATGCGATTCTCGTTGTATTGTATTAAACTGTCCAATTTACATATTTCAGGTAACACAAAAAAAATATTTTTTTCCTCTTAAATTTTGGGTTTTTTTTAATCGGTTTTATTTTTTTATTTTTTGACCACCTGAAAATATTATGTAAATTGCATGACAGTTTAAAATAATAAAACGAAAATCGCCCTTTTTCTGATTCGACAGTATACGTTGGGACCGTCGATATACGTGTTTTTTAATGAATTTAGAATGTATTTATTTTGTGTGACACCGAGAATTTGTTTCTTGCATTTACTCTTGGTAGTAGTTCAACATCAAAACAAAATATTACCACGAGAAGGGTTACTAAGAAGTCAACGAGTAGGTACGAATACCTTTATAGCGCGGGCCATTTTTCATTAAAACTTTTACGATACATTTATTATTTTTATCGTTATATAAATCTCTGGTATTTTGTCAAAGCGGTTGGTTGTGCTTTGTGCGCGTTAATATATATTATTAAAGAGCTTTTGACCGTAGGCGACGCGACGTGTAATGTCGATAGCTTTCCTTCTAGTGGGTACCTATCTAACCGTACCAAACGCTTTCCACAATACTAACTTGTAAATTATATCTGAATAATATTTTACGTGCAGGAAACCTGTGCAATACATTAAAAATAATAGAGGTAGAGCTAAAAATTGATTTAAACTCAGTAGCTGTTGTAGAATTCCAATTCCCGAAGCAGCAATAAATCGTAACATTGTCTGCCTGGGTGGTGTAATATAACCAGTATTCTGGAATATAGTCATAGCGGGAAAACAAGCCGTTCTTCAAGGCAGATTGGCGGGAAACGAATAGAAAACCTACAGGGAAAACTGTGAGCGATGTATCTACCGTAATCTCACTAACAAACAAGGTTCATAGACACCTATGAAGATATTTTCTAACAGTAAACAATATACATAACACATAAGGCGATACAATTATTACCACAAAAATGACTTAAGCTGTTCGCTTCATGAATATTGGATTAAGTATGTAATGCTCTTAGAAATAAATGTAAAAGTAATTCGCCATTTAAAATATAGGGTTTCATCTTTACAATATTGTGTTACGAACGCACATAGATAGTTTTTTATGGTAAATTTTAATGCACTATAGCCAATAAACGCCCTTTTTTTTGTAATATATCAAAAAATTTGCATAAATCAAATGTGGAGGAGACGTGTTAATGTAAAATGATACGCAATCACTTAAATACACTTAAAAACACATTATATAATTTGTTTGGGATTCGCTTAGCATAATCAATATGTTAAAATGTATTTATCTGTTTCAGGAGTGAATTGCTTTTATGTTTATTTGCCCTTTGAAATTGTATTCGTGTGTTAAAAATTTAATGCAAATTTGTCACAGCTACTTCGTGAGATCGTAAGTTTGATTTCGGTAAAGGCGAGGCACGAGAATGCAGAACAAATATCGATCCTCAACTGGCACGAAGTGTTGTGGGATAATAAATTGTGTAGAAAAATCGATTTTAGCAGAAAATTACACGAAACACGAGTAGCAAAACGATGAAAATACGAACGTTATAAGAAATATCGATTTTTTTTTTCCATTTAAACGATTTCAGGAAACAAAATAGAAAGTGGTCATGTTTCTTGAGGGTAGACAGTTTAATCTTCGAACAAGAATTCGTTTCCATACAAATTTTTCTAAAAATATACGCTTCCTAGGGTAAATTTCATAACACCACTTATTATCAAATTCCACCGTCTAAAGACTCCAGCACTTAAGCTAATACACGAAACGTGTGACGTAGATGTCTAGTGATGACGCAGTGAGTGACGTAGTGGGTAACTAGACCCCTCAGACACGGTAGTATTTTTCAAGTATGGAATGTCACTTCTCCGAAATTCTCGTTAGAAGGTTTTAATTTAGTAAAAGTCCTCTGACGTACCCATGTACGTTTTAATAGAAAAAGCTGGCTTTTTAACATAGACCTGATAAGTTAACACTAGACAAGTTATTTTAAAGAGAGCTGTCAAAATTTTGTTGTATTTTGCAGTGAAAAAAAGACAATTATATCTATCTTCCACCATCTAATACATTTTAATCATTCTATTTCCATCTAACAAGTTGAGATTTAGTCAATTGACTCAATCTTCCTAGGACATGACAAGGAACGGAAGAAAATAGCCTATCTATGTAAAATAAACACCATTACCTTTTAAGCTGATTTGTCGTTTTCATTTATCACTTGCAGGTAGGTATTGTATGTTTCAACAATTACAATACCACTAATTATTTGCAGTGATAAAATGGAATAGAATAAAGGATTTACAGCCGGTAATATATGGTTCTATAGTTCTATTGCTATGAATTCCCTTCAAATGCCGAAACGAAATATATTATTGTCTTGGTTTCGTTAGAGTTGAAACATTGAAAGTTTTGACCTCGTTTACATTGACTAACCAAAGAACATTAAAACTTCAAACAGGTATGTTATTTTCTGTACACATTTGTCTGTTACTATCAGTTTACTTTAGTATCAAATTGACATTAATTGATTCATGTACAATTAGTTTGTTATTACGCACCGTTACCAATGATAATCACTTCCATAAAATTAAAAATAATTAAAGATTCTCCTGATCAAAAGTCAATAATGATATTGCTGTGTTTTTATGCACATATCTATACATTTTAATATGTTTTTCTATATTTATAAAATATATCATTTGCGCATGAGAGAGGATTCATTTTGGCAATTAGTAATATATATGGCTGTTTGGATTTTTTCGCTAATCTTTTATTCCGATTTTGCAGAATGGAAAGCAAAAATAAAACAATTATCCACTTTTGAAGGTATCGCGGTTATTCCAGCAACATTTTCCACAAAAATAATTACACAAGTTTTCCAATTTTAGGTTCTAATGGAAAAAACTAAAGACGCCACGTGTCCGTGGTCCGTAATACCCTTTCAATGGATCGTGAGACATACTTTTCCACTTAAGCGAAAATCCTGACTCATAATATATATTTCATATTGGTGTTGGGTTCAAGTGAGGGAGGTGAACTTTCCGCAAAGTTCAAGAACTTTTATATCTCAATTTGTCTCTGATAACTTCTTGCGGAATTTAATTTTTTCCATTCAAACCGATTTCAAAACAAATGACCATCAAATGAAGTCACACAAAATCTCTTGATTAATTTTTAATATTGCATCATTTAAAAATACTGAAGGTGTAATATACTTTGGTAATGTGAATTTGAAACGATAAGAAAGGCAGAGACTTGGCGGTATATTACACAGAGCTTGGAGGCTGTAATGAAGGTTTTTCTCAGTAAGAGAAATAGCTGATGCGCCCACTACCCGCCGTATCGTCAAATCAAAGGCTATGGAACCTGTAGTTACTTCGAACAAATTCTAAAGCTCGTTTTGATGAATTAAAAAAATAAACAACTTCGCATAGTAAAAATGAAACGCGGTCGGTAGATGTTCTCTTTTTTATATAAAAATTTGGCGGTTAAGTTTAACTGACGATAAAATTGTGGCATCTAAAATGGAGATTTTTGGTACTGTGAGTGTAATTATAATATTCTTAAGCCTGGGAGTTTTGTGGTGTATTTTGTTATGTTAACATTAAAGACTTGCGATTGAAATTAATAATGTATGTTTTCTATTTTTTAATGAACATATCGAATAGACAAAATAGCGTCATTTGCTTTCCGAGTGAAAATATATTTTGTTGCTTTTATGTATATTAATTTATATCTAGTAATTTTATGTTAAGAATATTTTTTTTACTCATATTAATTATATTTCTGAAAAACTTTCATTGGTTTATTCAGTTTAGCTATTTCTTATTTAAGTGTTGGTTTTAATGTGAATAAATAAATAATTAACCATAATTACATTTTATTTGTTGTAACTTTCTCCAAAGCTTTCGAGGTTGGTAATTTGAATTTAATTCTAATCATTCTCAAGGCCATGCATGGATTCAAACATTATTTTATTATTATACTTTTTTTTCTTATTCGTAGAAAACAGACACTACTTGAGCATTGCAAGTTGCAGCTTAGGTTGCAACATTCTATTATTCAAATTTGAAGCATGCAAATATTTGTCGTATTTGTCAGACTAAATGTCGGTGGTAACATCCGGGCTGGGACAGGTTACAACGATCACTTCCGCTTATGATGTTGCGCCAAAAATGTTGGTAAATGTATTAGTTAAATAGGTACTATATATTTTAACAGGATATGGGTGTTTTTTGCGACGTATAAAGGATATAACGGATAAAAATAAAGTAAACCTATGACTTATCGACTTAACACATCGATACAAATTCTCTACACCTGCGCCTGCGTGTATATTAATCAGAAACAATTGTATCCATTAATTAAAAAACACTTTAAATACTGTCTAAGTTATCATGGAACGTAAAATTATTCTTAACATGATAAATTTAACTGTTGATAGCAACAATAAATAAGAATTAATAACTAATTAATACAAATGTAAAATAATAATATCAATTTTTATTTACATGTGCTTTTCATATTAATATTTCACGCGCGATACCTTGGCCTGGAATTGGAGCGACTGCTCTCATCATACCTTCTTGTAATAAATAGATCAATATTCACTGCACCTGTTTTAATGCAGTGCCCAATGCATGTAGATTAGTAATTTTTTTGAAGACTTCCACATTATACAAAAATCGTAACTAAGCACCGATTTAATTTTATTATTTCCGAGGTTATCAATATCAAAAGCAAATTAGTTCTGCACCTGGGAAGAATAAAATATATCTGTTTCATTGTTTAAAGAGTAACCATCAAGGACATAAACAGAAATACAAACTTAAATGTCAGGATTGTGAATTAGACTATAGTCGAGAGCAAGTTGATATTTAAAAACCTAAACTGAATATGGATTTTTGATACAACATTCAATGAAATGAAAATTGAATTACGTATGTTTTTTCTTACACAGAAACGCTTCGTTAAATCGATTTTCTATTTACGTTGCAGCCGTTACTAATCTACTAGTTATTGTATCATTGATTATGCGAATTCACATGATTTTTTATCGGCACGTTTCAAAATCACGCGGCGATATTTTTGTCGTAAATGTCCATTGCTTTTAGTGAGAACTTAAGGCCCCAAGAATATTTTCCAACCATTGCGTGTGGAAAATTCTTCGCAATTTTCTGAGTATGCGGCAATAATAGAACCCATTTGAGGCAATCTGCAATCGTATTATGTACTGCGTGAACAGAAAATTTCCAACGTTATTTGCCATTTTAGGGAGCGTAGGATCGTCTGAATCTGTGACGGTATAGAATAGCACGACATATTACATTGAATAATATCGAATTGACATGATCGATAATATTTAACTTAATAGTTTTTTTTCATAAAGGAAATAGAGACATTTGAGCTCATTTCATTTCATATGCCCTATTTAAATTTTGGAGATGCTCTTAAATAGTCAGAAATAACTGTGCCAAAAAGCAGGAACCAAGTTATGATGGAGTGAGATCCAATTCGAAACCTAGAGATTCCAATCAAAATTCTTAAAATTTTATTTATGAATGTTATTTTTCCGCAAACCGAAATAAAAAATTGTGAGTTCCGACGACACTGCTCTTTGGAGCTAAGCTAAACGACTTATTACAATTTACAATGTCTTATTTATTTATTTAACTTTTTGTACATACAGTGGTGTAAATTGGAGGGTTATTGCTTATTATTAGGGCTTATTGCCAAGTTGGTAATTTCTTCCAACTTACCAATAAAATAAATAAGTGCAGGTATTTAACGTAAACGCAATAACAAAAATAAACTCTTGACTGTAGACTAACGATCGCCAGCAGACATACATAATACGTTATTTCTTTTTAATTAAAAAATAATAATTTAAAGACAGAGAATTTACATAAACGACATGTTTGTGTCCAGCAGATTGTGGTTTACCACAGAGCTAATTATTTGTGATAAACTGTGCCGAACTTAACGGAATCGATCCAATAATAATAATGAAATACGGCATAGACATTGCATATTGCGCTTCATGCCTCCACATAACACAATATGTTCAACACACGACTTTGTTACCTGCGCCTTCATCATGGGCATTTATCTTCCTGTTCGTGAGAGATGACTACTAACTGGTATTTAACGTCTTCATTTACATTTCACGGTAGAAAAGTCAACCAAAGACATATGATACATTTATAATATATATATATTCATGCCCAGAATCTAAATATTTGAGTTAGGTAAGTGAGCAAGTGGGCTGTGGATTTGATTAGTTTTTAAAAGTAATGTTTGCTATCACATTACGTAGGTATCTATCTAAATGTGTTGATTTCAGTATGAATGTACCGTAGATAAATCACAGTTTACCAGTATTGTGTTTTATAGCGGGAGAAATCGATTACAATACAACGGCAGGTACCTGATACAATACCTTCGTATAACCGCACAGTAACTGGTATTCTTCACTCTCGAAGTGATTTGAAAACATGAATCCGCTGATCTTTGTTAAGAATAACAACATAACAGAATGGCGGAATAATCGTAATACGTAAGATTAAGGCTACGTGCTTACACCGAAAAGTTCACGATGTTGTTATTGAATGAGTATCGCACGAATTTGTATAACTCCTTTAACGACACAAGAACATTGTTTAGGTCCGTGTATTTGGATGTGCCTTTGTAACCTTTTGCATTTCAAAATAGGTACACGAAATTGTGAGCTAAATAGAACAAGAACGTGACTTTTATACGTGCGGCTTATTCAACGCGATTTGGATTAAGCAGTAAATAGAAGCGATATGATTGTAATGTAATGAAAATAAGTTTAAAAAGAATGCATTTTTAGATCATTAATAAGGAAGTTAAGGCTTCCACTGTAGAAAGTATTAAATAAGCCAACATAAACAGAGATCGATCTATCCTTATTGAGATCCTAGCAAAAACCCGCTTCCTGGATGGTTTCTCATCATTTATCCGTTAAACGGACACGAAACCGGAATTTGGAGCACGAAGACCAAAAGCTCTGGTGGAAATGTAAGATTTCCGGTCACAGTGCATAATGGAGTAAGATTGCATTACGGAAAGCCATATCAGGAACGGTTTCCTCTTTCAATTCACTGCACTGATCTGCGACATCCCGTTCTACTGTATGAAGAAATACAAAACACATTGCACTTGTTAGAGAAGGACTATGGACTTATTAAATAACATGAAATTTTTGTGGTAGTTCTTGTTACGCTCTCTACCATGTCAGATAATTATTTCTAATTCGGTGTTACTCGAATTAATGGTGTCAGAAGAATAAAAAGAACATTTCTCACTCTGTTACATAAATGCATACGTTATTAATTTATGGTTTAATCAGAGCAACGTTACGGCGAAGCGTGTTATGATCGAAGATAAATTAATTGGGTAAGTATCGTGGGAAGATTTCATCCGCGAAAAATCATCGTAATCAGAAATCACTCATGGAGGAACAAAATAATAACAGTAGTAACCGAATTTAATGACTACTAACTTGTGTTGCAAATTGTCTGAGAAAACAAGAAACAAACCGTAACTTCCATTAAAATAGAGAAGCGAGCAACCACGCTTCAAATTATATCACCAAATACGATACGGGTTTATTTATTATAAAGAAAAACATGACGGTAAATCAGATACACAGTTTTTGTTAAAACATAGCATTTCGTAAGATTGAAAGTTATTGTAATTGTAAAGTTAAAAAGCGACAGCAAAAAACTAAAGAATGTCTTCAGTATTTTAGAAAGCATCTTAAATAATAACGCAAACAAATGAACAATACTTGTAGCATGGCATCATGTGTTAGTTGACATACATATAGCGCACTTTTTGTGGGTGTGTGTAATAATAAAAGGAGAAAGCTGTCTTTAAAAAAAATTATTTTTCAGTACGGAATTAAGAGAGAGCATTTAAGTGCTGTAATTTGAACGTGTGGTACATGGACATTAAGTATTACCCTGTAGGCAAGTGTTGGGTATTGAATGACACAAAGGGTGACAAGCGCCAACCCTTCGACAGGAAACACCTTGAGATAATATTTTACCTTATATCGAGGCCACAAATATCCTTGAATATTGGGTCCCCGGAGTGACCAGGGGGGCGCGGGAGTATCAGGAACTGGGACACATGTTCCGGCCCGAGTATGACAGGTGGGATTGTTATCGTAATAGGGCACTGGGAACAAGGGGCTTCAAGGTGACTAAAAAAAGTAAAAACGCAGTCTGCTAGTGGGTAGAAAGTATTATATTGGGTCTTAATATGCACAAATAATAAATTAAAATACCTATAGTTGAAAATTATTTTTGATTTTCCGAAAGTATTTTTAGATTTTAGGATATCTTACGAATAAGTTACCAAGAGCCGAGAGATACTAGAAACTTTTTAATCACTTTTATCGTCATTTTGAATGTGTATAATAACTTGTAGACAACTTACTTATACCCATGTTGGGCTATCATTATACCCACTATACCGATCCTGTAACTTGTCTACAGTCTACAAGTATTTGTACTCATTCAAAATGTTGTTAAAAATTTACTAGTTAAATATTTATATAAGCCAATAAATTAAAGAAACATCTTCAGGCGTCTTCTAGTAAGTTTGGATGAATCTTACCTACGCCAAAAAAATTGATAGCCTAATGCTTAGCAATTTTCTCAACAGATGTCACCAGTGAAAAATATCTCATTAATGTGAAACGACATGTGATAATTCATTATAATAGAGATGTTCCGAAATTTGTCATATATGGTTACTACATGATTGGCGGATTGGGGAATGTTATTGTACATCAAGTTGCTGCTTAACCCAGCTAATGACAGGCCATAAGCCTTGTAAACGCCTAGATAGTCAACATTCGTTTCCAGAGTTTCTCTGTCTCGGTTGGAATATCAATAACATTTATATCGTATTCAGAATACATTTTTCCGAATCTGAATGTATGTGCCAAGACAATTATTATATCATTAAAATGTTTTTTTTTCATATCACGTAATTTAAGGGGGATTTCTGATGCGCCATACAATCAAAAGGACAGGATGAATAAGGGTTCTATTATTTTATCAGTGCGGTGAGTGTGGGAAGTGTGAGGATATGGGAACAAAGAAGAAACCCACAGCGCAGTGGAGAGATCCTTGATGACTCTAATAAGGACTACATCCGGTCTAGGGGCCGTGTACTGTATACAGATACAGCCTGGGAAATATGCAATTTACCTAAGGGTAGATAGTCTATACGGAGAATACATAAAATACGAAATTTTTTAAAATGGTGTCATTTAAAATAAAATAACAGGTAATAAACCAATATATATAAATATATAAAATCGTCGTCGCATATACGTACTGTTTATTGATTAGCATTTTTACCTAACTGTCTAAATATTTGAGTATTTTATTGTAAATATATTATAAAAAGACTAGAGGTTTAATTCAGATGTTGACAAAGCAGTTCAATGCAATTATTATAACGGATTTGAAAACACCCATATTCAATAAGTGTTGGATTAAAAATAATATAACAATTTTAGAGTTCCTGTTTTAGCTCCGGGTATCAATCCACCAATTGGCATTGCTAAATAAAAGAACAAATAATTTTTAATGTTTGTTAAATATTTTCTTTCCCAAGCGCAAGAATAATGGATTGTTGAGATTAAGAACAATCAAGACGTAAGTAAAAGAATAACAAATTAAATTTTTCTCGATGATTTGTTCGTCGGCTGACCTTTTGTAAAGGGAAAGGCGTCGAAATTATAATAACAATGTATCTTGTCTATGATTGGGTCCCGTTCGAAAAAATACAATGATCACAACCTACCAAAAACAAAGGAACAGTGCGGTATGAAGGTTGAGAGTAATATACACAATATAGAAGTCCGAAGTACCTCTCCTTAGTTCTTTTGTTACAGTGTTCTTGAGAAATATTTCCCATGCATATCAAACGAAGCGAATTACTAGAGATCTAGTGTTTGTTTTAAGTTAAATTTTGATGAATCATTGCCAACGCCGGCACTGCGTGGGTGAAATTACCCTTCAGAATTACATAATAATGAAACATCACAATATCTAAATAATGAAGTATAAAATAAACACTTTGTAGTACTCATAATATTATTGTATTGTTAGGGTGTTGGGTGCGAATAAGGGAGAGTATTTGTAGTAGGGTAGATATTGGGGTATGTGAGAAATGGACCGTAAGGATGAAAGGTGGATTAATAGAAATTTTAATAGTATTTTTTTGTAATGTTCAATTTCAAACATATTAATAACTAAACGTAAACTTTTTTATGTACTTCGGGACTTACAAACTCGTATATTATGGGTGTAATCTTTCAGAATACGTTAGATTACCCACTATTGTTAGGTTGGGGAATTTCTTGATTCATTTGGCGTGCGATCCTAAAGAAACGAGGTGCATTAAAATATGACCGTTTTTGCATGTCCCACATTAGCGAGATAACGGAAGGCAAGTCGGCAGTTCGGCAACTCAGCGGGCGATTCCGTCACGAGAAACAATGGAAAAAAGAAAAAAGGTGAGTCTGTCAAAACAGTGCTACCGTCGACGACGTCGCGTGAAAATCGCGATTCTATTATGAATCATGAGAAAAAGTTAGACAGTATCGGCTCCAGCAACACTGGTGGAGCGCCAAAGTTATTTAAATTACTGGCTATCTGAACGCTGAACGCACACGCGATTTCGAGTCATTATAATATAATGACAAAATATTATTTTGAGGTAATCGAAAATTCTTCTATTCACTGGAAATGGGGCCAAAAGTTTAAAGTAAATTATTGCTAGGCATTAGTAAGACTCATCGGATTCATATGGCACTGGTTATTATAAAAATTGATACATTCACGTGATTTTATGTCTTGCCTCCTAAATAATTAGCCTTTTATCTGTATAAAAGTATCTACTTGCGTATCATTGACGCAAAATGATCAACGCTGTCAACTCCGTTGAAGTAATTAATTTTGTACCATTTAGTTAGGTATATAATAAGTATACTAAGTTATGTAACACAATGTGTGAACTATGAAATACTTATTAGTATAGTTGACATTTTAAAGGGAATTTTAAAAGATCAGACTCTTTTTCCTATCCGAATTATTACTATTTCACGGCAAACCGTGTCTTGAAATATTAGAAGCGCTAAATACCGTAATAACGTATATTTTTAACCGTTTCATTAATCATTTCCATAGATCAAATTTCCGACTGAATGTATTTAAATATGATCCTAGAGTGTAAACGTCTGTGAAATAATTTATTTACAGTCGCTGAGGAACAAATTTATCAATGTCAGAGGCCGTTGGTCTGTCGCTAATCAAGATGGAATTTTTCATAATCCAACTCAAGTATTTCAAATATCTCTTTGATTTTAAACTTTGTATAATCTATCGGGAGTCACGAATTTCGTACAAAAATAATTACGGATAATGGGAATATTAAATACAAATGCAAACAGGGTAAAAAAATTATATTACACTATATATAAACTATTAACAAACAAAAAAGACACGCGATCATGTAGTTACACGTTTTTTACTATAATTTTTTTTATGTAAGTTAAACAGTACCTAGGTGTTTAGTTAACGCATAAATCTACATAATATATATTTGAAAAAAACTTATGTAGTAACGGCCGGTTTTATAAACATCCGTTAGTAACGCTTGGTTTACAAATCGGGTAATATTCCATAAATTTTGTACCAAATATTACCCGATTAGTATATCAAACGTTACGAAGGAGTTTATTAAACCAGCCCTTAGCATTGTAAATGGCGATTAATAAATAAAACTGATGGAGGGCTAAAATGATATTACCTCAAAAAGTAAACGGGGTGAGTAATAAAATAAGATATAATAGAAAATGATACGTAAAAAGTACATTATTTAATCATTTTATCATCTGAGGGGATATGAATCAATCGAAAGAGGAGAAAAAATATCCCATATCCCTGATAAATCGTACTCAAACGGATAAATATCTCATCGAGGAAAAACTACAGCGGGATAGAAAACAATTTTCGCTACGAAGAAATAGAAACGAATAAATGAAAGATTGTGATATTGGAAGATAAAAAAGTAATATTGTTATCGAGAAGGATATTGTGGAAGGGTAACCCCACGTGAAAGGGATACAAAAGAGAAGATTGAATATAGAATGACGATCATTGGATTATTTCAAGATAAAAGCTCCCCTTCACAAATACCTCTTGATTTGAAATGTACTTAAATAAATTGACCTGTATCCTTCGAAAAACTATTTAATCAACTAATTTCACAAAATTTGAAAACACGCCTTAGACTTTAGACTAAGAATAAATTTAATTATTCCCAGACATTATTTACATTTTTCGACCGGTTCATAAATTAAAAAATAAAAGGATATATTGAAATAAAATTATTTTTTTCAAAAATTAAGTTTTTCTGTAAATATAAAAATGAGAAAGAAAACATGATTATACGAAAAAACAACTGTTTCTTTTTACAACTAAATAATATCTTTGCAAACACGCTACCTGCTCCTACTGTAAACACGCTACTTGCTCCTATTGTGAACACGTAACTTACCCTATGCCTATTTCAGCATGTAGATAAAGAATTTATATGTACAGTAATTGTAAGGGGCAACCGTATGTAATGTAGGGGGGTTGATACAACCGGGGGTATGTAAAGATATTTTTCTCAAAAGCAATAAGCCGCCCTTGTTTACTTGCTATGTAATCTGTACATGGAATTTTAAATAAATGTACAGACGTGATAAGTGAACATATTATTAAGAATAAGTAGTAATTATTTATTATTTTAGTAGTACTAGATTAATCATCATCATACCATATCCACTCCCTATGTTGAGTATATGGATTCCACAAACTGCCTCCAAGCTAAGCGATCGGCCGCCAGTTCCTGCGTAACCTCCCAAGTCAGGTCCACGTCCCGCAGCTCTGACGCAAACTGCCGACGGATCGTCAACAGTGGACGTCCAGGACGCTGAGAACCTGATATTTACGTGATTTTTGTGCAAAGATGAGGGATTATAAAAAAATCTGAGAGGATTTCGAAAAAATTACTGTTTAATTTAAAATGTAGTAAAAGTAATAGATAAACAATCGTGTAAAACGTTTCAATATGCATTTCGTCAACATAAAAAAAATCTAATATTTATAAATTTATTAATTAATTTATTAACAGAACTTATTGCCTGTTAGGTAAAAAATACGTTCAATTTTAAGAAATACAGTTAGTTATCATCATCATTACCATACCCATATTCGCTCCTCTATGTGGAGCATATGGATTCCACAAACTGCCTCAATATCTACAATTTTGATTATTACTCTGTTACACGGATTTACGTCAGAAGATACGTGATACGTCAGTTCGGGAGGCTGTGCAATATTTATGTCATTACAGGTTACAGGACACTGAGGTCAGCTGTTGTGTCCTGACAAACCAACTCAATTCAGGTGCCGGTCATGGCCAGTTTTCAATGCGAAACCCTTTTCTATATTTACATTATAATACAGACCGTGGATCGTGTTACCAATTAAATTTTGTTACGTTTTGCTCGTTTGTGATATTAGGGTCACGGCTAAATAACCATATTATTATGGATATCATAGTGTTTGTGAACTTTAATTACATTGTGTATAGTAAGCTACATGTAAAAAATGGAATACAATGAACCGATGAAAATTTGTACAATTATTTATAGCAGCCTCAAAAACAGAAATTACACTTAATTAAATTCTGCTGACGTTTTAGACAAAATGATTCGAATAATTAAAAGATATTCCTACGAGATTAATTTATTTTGACCCTACATAGTTATTAGAAAGTTTTGCATTACGTAGGTAAATTGCGGTTTTAAAATTTGTACAGTTATTTGAATAAATTGTATTCATTAAATTCGTTTCGCCGCAGTAAAAGCAGAGCCTAAGCCGCAGTAAAAGCAAAAACACTCCTGGTTCAACTCGACCTAGAGGGCTAGTGGTATTGGCACCAAAGGGAACATTGCCAATGTGGGCCCAGTAGGTACAGTTAAGCCAATTTTAATTTTCTCTTACTGCGGTTCAGATCCTGCACGACAGTATTAGTGAGATAAAACCGCCACTGTACCAATGGGGTTTTTGTTCTGCTATACCTCAAGCAAATCGTTATTCATCGGATCCTATTATTATTTAATATTAATTTTATTGGTTTCAGTATCATCGCGACGTATTAACAGACACGGCAGTCAGTGTGATGTCTACCAGGATTATGTGGAGAGTTTCTACCTCTGTTAGAGCAACGTTAGAGGCGCAGGAAGCGTGGGTATGGGAACTTTCACACGAACTGTAGAACCTATAATAATACGTATCTCACTAACTTATACCTATACTTTACGCCCTTTGGGACTCGGCCTGCCCATCACTACACAGTTATTACAATCAGCGTTTACACGCCGATCAGATAATCAATTAGTCACTGTAAAGAGTCTTAATAGCATGTTGATTGACCGGTATAGGTACCTGGCATACTTATACACAATACATGGCATTATTAGTAATGAAAATATCTCGTGGCTCGTTTAGTGGAATCGATAGTAGAATGTTATGTTTTCACTAGACCCGAATTTTTAGTTTCTATTGTATGACGAAATTATAAAGAAAGAAAAATAGAAATAGAAGGCTGTGATTTAAAAAAAGTCATAATTTGATTGTGTGTGTTATTAAATTAATCGTTACTATGATTCTACACATATAATCAAATAATACATAATAAAACGAAATTCCTGTAAATTTTCCTGACAAATTTAGTATAATATAGCACAAAACCTTAATTAAAATATTTATTAATTTTAGTGAACCGGAAAAGCTTCTGATAGGGTGGTGACAATTTCGTTTATTAGGACTGCAGTTTTCAAATCGAAAATAAATAAAAATTTAAACATAATTCAAGTATACTAAATTAAATTGATTTTAATTTCACTAAAGTAAATTATACATATATCAATTTCAATAAAAACTTTGACGAGATAATAGATGCTCTGTAGTTTAATTGTTAATTTTTTATAGAGATTAATTAAGATATTATGGTTCTATTCATTTCGAGTTTTGAATGTTAAACCACGCTGTAAAGTTATACAGCTTCGTTATTAGTGTAAATGAGATTATAAAACTTGCCTGCGAAGATATTTCGCATTGTTAAAACAAATTTTATGAAAATTATTCATACTGAAACGGTAATAAAGACAATTAGTTATTGAAATGAATTAACACAAGTAGAATAAATGCAGGAAGTATGGATTATGAAAAATAGTGCTAAAATTATTTATTTTCTAACAAAATAAATGTAAAACATTACATTACATCATAATTAATAAGTTGACACTTACACTACAATACGTTCACGAGTACCTAACTTGTTGTAATATGAGGTTTCATGTGTGTTGCTATTTTAATTTTTTAATAATTATTGTAGTAGGTACCCACCAACCCACCTCACGCGAGTTCCAATGATTTTTCGGTTGTATCTCGCAAAAAACCCAATAATAATTTGATGGATATTTATCACATAATATATTTAACTGGTCAGTTGATTTTTATTTAAAACGAGCCTTATGTATGTATGACTTGACAAGCGCTATTTAGGTATGTATGATTCGAATTTTTTTTTTAAATAAGATTTCTGTACGCTAGTAACCTCCTCATAAAAAATAATGTCCTATTCATTATTATTATAGTGATTCCTCCAATTATCCTACTCATTTTACTTTTGAAAATTTTTATCATAATGACAAACAAAAACGTCTAAAACGCATTTTATACGGGACAAAAAACTGTACAGTTTCTTGTCCAGTTTGCAAACTGTCCCGTATAAAGCGAAAACCGTATGGAATATTGAATGGTCGGCCCGACGCGACGGCGACGCGACGTTTGGCTGACCTGCGCTTCGATTCGGTTAACTTTTTTCAACTACTGCGCATACGATTTTGTACTGAATTCGTATGCGCAGAAGTGTCTAAAACCTTAAGAGAATCGCACCGCTGACAGTTAATGTTTTTTACGTAAAAGTTGATATTGATATATTGAATGCTTTTTAAACGTAAAAAACATGTTATAACATATTTACATTATTAGCTATATTAACCATTTTCTTTGTGCAAACATACGATAATAACTTTCGATCGCGCTTAAAAAATATACATAAGTATTTAGCGTGTCTTTTGACAGACTGTACACAGGAAACTGTACAGTTTTCTGTCCCGTATAAAGTTCGCATAAGAGATGTCTTAAGTGGATTTAAATCGGAATTATTATAAACACGCGTTAATTATAATTTTACCTGGTAAGGGTGTGGGCACGCTCGGACACGTCCGCAAATTAAAAGTCTAATGGGAGTACAATACCCCTAATGGGTGCTTCATTTACAAAACATTTATACACCAAAAGTGGGACCTATCGAACGTGACTCTACATGTGGAGGTGGAGGACATAAATGTTCTTAAGAGAAAAAAACGTGGGATAAAATTCACTATCAGACTTTGTAGATGACAATATAGTTAGGTACATATTATCTATATATTCTGGGTGGAATTTTAAATTATGCGAGAAAGAAATACTCGTACAGAAGTATGTTTTTTTGTCATATGTATGTTTTTTTTAATAATAAAACATGCATTTATTCATGGTTTTAAATATAATGCTCGGTTCCTTTTAAGTTGGCATTCAATAATACATAGATACAAATTAGGTTAACATTTATATACAGAAATTAGTTATAATTTATTGCAACATCCGCAGTCGTTATTAAGACAACTTTTCAGTATTTTGTATTATTTTTATGAACCTATCGTCACTTAAAGATACTTGTACATGTAAGATTTGGTATTTGAGTAGTCATTTGTCTTGAGTGTAAAAATCCGTCACTACAAGACAATGGTACATGGATTAGGATTATGAAATTCGTCTGAATAGTCGTTTGACTGGTGACGGTAGAATGTGTGAAGGTTTTTTGAATCACGTGGATTTTATCATACAATGGAACGCGATCGAAAAACAAACAAAATTATGCAAATTGTAGGTACTGAGTAGAGCTGTATATGAAAATAAAATTCAAATACTTACTCGGAATTTTTAGCAATATGTTATCTAGGTGAGATCTACATATTTATTTTACTGCTGATATTACATTCATACATGGTGTAACAAAACTCGATATAGGTACAAGCGGGAAACCAGTGAATCTACCTCATATTTATAGTAGATTTTTTTTATTTGACCCACAATTTTCGAGAAAATTGAGAAAAAAAAATGATTTTTTTTTTTTCGCCGCCCGGGCGCCCTGAAGGTAAAATGAAAAACATAACTAGTGAGAGGATCCACAGGATTCTCGCTTTACACAATTTCATGCAAACTTTAAGGCGAGGAGTGTGGGGCGCGGGCGCGGGCGGGGGCGGTACAGAGTACAGAAGTGGTTTTTGTTTGAACCGGATGTAAGTGTGGGTTGGAGAGCCTCCCTTTTCAGGTGATGTGTGAGGATATTTCATAAATGTGACGCACTTCAAATATGACAAAGGTGAAAGAAATGTTGCCAACAATGTATGCATGTAGTAGATGTAGATGATACAGAGGCGTTTTAGCGCTTGCGAAAATTAAAAAAAAGTAATTCCCGCTAAAACGCAAATGTTTTGAAGTAGGCATGCCTTAAAATGTCTGTTAGCTGTTATATATCTATATTATTTATAATAAAAGCTTTATGTTGATGATATTTTATCAGTGGGAAGCACGTGGGTACCGATTTGGCTAGCGGCTAAACTAAGAAAAATATTTTTATTTGATAGGCAATTGAGAACATAGTTTTAATACAGATTTATGCAAATGAATGTATAAATATTAAGCTAAAATATCTTGTTTACAGTATGAAACGGCGATTAAATACACATAGTGATATAGCTTGCAGGAGAGTTAAGGTAGATGTATTGTTTTGCCCCTATTTCGGCGTTTCGATCTAAAATGGCGGTCATGACCTGAATCATAGTCAAACTCTAGGCGGTAAATCATGCTATAATCGGTGAACCGACATCGTAACACGTTCCTCATATCTGGAATACCAAAACCACACGCAAGCACAATTTTCTCATATTTATAGATGAGACAGAATCGCTAAATATCGCGCCAAGTAAACGATGAAAGGGAGCAATTAACGTGATGAATTCCAATAACTGTTTTATATTCATCATTCATCATTGTGTGGTGAGAGGTGAGAATGTATCTCAAATTAAGCCGTCAATAAGCCAGTTAAGGTTTTAGTGATTATATGGTAGCATGAGAATTTTAACCGTTACAAATATCTTACAATACCTTAGCCAAATTACCAACTTCAAAACGCAAGAAGCAGTAATATTAGTCTATGGAAGCTGTAGAAAAATACAGAAATCGTTAATCTAAAAACCTTGTTAATTTATTATATTCATAAAACAGACCACGCTTACGTGCGTATTTATCACATGTTCCTACAAAACGCATTAAAAAGATAAATGTATACATTTATCAGACCGCCAGAATTAATCAATTCTTATATTTTTGACGCCAAAAATCTTGTTATTAACCGCCATTTGCTTTACATGGCTTTTGGCAGTTGGCACTAGAAGGCTTTAAGGAACAAATAAAAGATGATCAGCGAAACACGTTTTTTACAATAGTTTAGAACAGCTAGTATAATGTATAATACAATGCGCGTTTAGCAGTACCTACCTGTTGGTAACATTCCTCACCTACACGTAGTCAGATGAATATTGAACTCGCCATTGTTTTATTGTGAGTAATGTGCCATGGGAACGGAACACACGGACACGGTATTATAGAAATAGAACAGAAAGTAATTATTTTCAGACGTGTATTCCATCATTATTTACCTTAAAGTAGGTAATAGAGCAATTTTGCCTAAATATTCTAAACAACGTGAAAATCACGCACTGAATTTGAGAAAACTAAACGATAAAAATTAGGTAGCATAAAAAAAACTGTAAATGCGATAATTTAAAAAAATCTTTGGGTCAAGACACTTGTCATAAAATATTAAGTTAATAAGATGTTAAGAAAATTTCCTCTTTAAAAAAGGTCAGCCAAGCGACCAACTAGACTCCATGTCAAGGGCAAAAGTTTATTGATCGTTTGGTAATAAAAAGTACGATGTATAAATTATTAAGCTACAGGATCTGTGAGGAGGGTACTTTTCATATAAATCAAAAGCGACCTTAACATTAAGCACAAACTCTTCGTAACTGAAAATTATGACCATATTGCACGCCAAAGGATCATTTGCTTCTAAAATAATTAAAATACTTTGTGTAAATATCTTCCCACGCCATTTTTCAGAGAAAATAATTACTCCCGATTAAAACATAAAGGCAAACAAATATTGTTAAAAAAAAATTCAGCATTAACTGTTTTTCTTTATTATAATAGTATTACAAAAACACTCATCTAAGGCTTTTAAGTTAATGGTTATTTTGTAATTTTATAATTAGGTGAGTGTTGCGTGAAGGAAAACAATTATATTAAAATACGTTTTCAAAGATTGTTAAAAACATTAATTTTCTTAGCTAAATTACACATAGAATAATATTATATATGTAAGTTGTTTGTTATCTTTTGCATATAAAAATTAAAATTTGAATAACTAGTCGATTTAAAATATTTGACGGAACCAAACCCGCTTCAAAAATCTAATCTTAAACTTATAACTTTTGAGGTTAGGAGTTGTGGCAATTTCTTTAAAATCAACCTAAAAACAAAAGATATGCACAAACACGCTGAAACAATAAATACCTAAAGTACAAACAATAGAAGCATACTATGCTATCATGTATCTTTGAACTTTGAACAATATTCATTTTATTTGATCTGTTTACAATAAAATTAATCAACATTTAGTTTATTTAGGGATCTGGACTTGACTTGGGAGAAATCACGGGAGCTGGTGGCCGATCGCGAGGCAGTTTGTGGAATCCATATGCTACACATAGGGAGCGGATATGGTATGATGAGATGATGATGATTTAGTATAATGTTTTACTCAGTATAAAATTTTAAAATTAACGATTAAATGTCCTAATGATGATTGATCATGAAATATAATGTAGGTACACAAAATGACCTTTATTATAAATTTATCAATTAGAAATAAATTATGAGCACGTGTTTTATTTTCCGAGTTACGTATTTCCTCACATACTCATAACAATAAGTTATTATTGTGCTTATTCGCGACCGTTACGTTTATCGCTAAAGGAAAATCATTTTCGGTACAATATTGCCCTCGTGCGCGGTTTTCCCACGTACATTTTGCGGACAATAGGCTGTTTTCGCATTTTCCGAAAGAACGTTACATTCCATGTAAGGTATCGGAGTGCCCAAGGATTTATTAGATACACTACAAGAAGAAATCATTTAGATACTCTGTATTTTCAATCCCCAGCATTATGCCTTCGTTGAACGTGCGAAATTTAAAGTACCCACACAATAGAGGTATAGAGAAGCGTGCTAAGGACCTGTAGGCGTTAGTCAATAGGTGAGAAATAATTTAAAACTGCAGAGTCAAACAATATCTCTCTTACGTAAATGTATTGTAATGCGTTTGGAATTCTGATTAGCATGTTAAATAATTACACCCAGTCTTGACGGTGACTGCCAAAATGTACAGTACACGCTACACAGCAATATACTTAATCAAATTTAATAACTATTAATTAACAAACACCCTATCAATAAAAACGTCGTTTCAATAATTTCACCATTAATAATTTCATAACAGACTTACAATGAACTGTCAAAATATCTTTCAGCCCATTTCATTGATTAATTGAGTGACATCAAAAGAATGAGACACTTAAAATAGTACCACTGGAATATTTTAGTTTTTTGGCTGCTGCAAAAGCACGTATACGCGTAGGTTTCAGTTATATGAGTATACATAAATAATGTACGTGATTATAATATTCTAACTTGTAATTTAGACGTCATAATAAATAAAATAAAGTGAAAATTGCTTACTAGCTGTAAATGAGGTGGGTTTCAAGGTTTTTCTACACCCTAATACAGCCTTGTACGAATTCCAGCCTACAGCCCCTGATTGTTAGAAGTAACAGCTTTCCGTTTAATTAATTAGGGGACTGTTCCAACTTACGGTAATGACACAGTTTACGACCGCCACGCTTCGTTTAGTACATAGCCTCTGATCAAATCTGACCTATGACGAAAATTTACGAGTTACGATGTTGACCTTTACCTGTAAATAATCGATCGCCCTGTATGTCACATAATTACACCTTTTTACAGTGTATCGAAAATCATGTTAATTAAATCGAAACTTTTTATATTTCAACAATGCACATAATATTCTTCGAGCTTCGAGTGATCGTCATATTTCGTATATATCGACAGAATAGTGCTGAAGTAGTAGTTTTAAGTAGTAATGTGATGTCACTAATAGGAAATGTCATCTAGTAGGAATAATGCTAGTGAATCTTTAAAAACACCAAGGAAATAACCTCAAAAATCGCACCTGTTTTTTGCTTATTGCAATATTCAATATTTATGACACGCCTCTAGATGGTTATTTTAAAACATGTCATGGTAAATAATTCTACGCAAAAATGCAAAAATATATATCCATATAAAATGTTCAATTAAGGTACCTATTACATTTTAAATTATTAAGTTGAATGATGATTTTTTTACGAAACACGTTTGAGTAAGCCGAGGTCGTTGTAATATGTAAAAAAAAACACGCTCTGTCGCCAATAAAAGTGACAATATACGAAGTAAACTGACACACATTCAAATAATCTATTTGTCCTTGTTTCAGTTAACATTGGTTCAATTTCTACGCTTTAATATTTAAATTCATTAAGTCACCGACATCTTGATGTCTTTATTTTACTGCATTAGCATAAGATGTAATAAATGGAGTTTTCGCTGTATTTCCTTTTGGGAGAATTTTTAGTATTCGGCAGTATGCCAAATCGATGACCCATCTCCACAAAGTTTTGTTGGCAAAATTGATGCAAGATGAGGGGGAGGGAAAGTGATGATGACGATATGACAGGATTCATAAATTGGAAGTGTTCTTGAGACTAAAGTTTTCAACCTACATACTTCGATAATGAGGGATTGAAAAAAATGAATATGACAAAAAAGAAAACTCGAACTATATAAGAAGATCTAAATGAAGTGTTTTAATAACAAGTTAAGTTGTTAAGTTGTTAAGTTGTCGCATTGTACAATTATGTTGCACATTTATATAAGTATAATAAGTGTGTCATTAAGTGGTTTCCCTTTCACAACATGCATATAATTACAGTGCTATATTGCAACTTAGCTTCCAACACTTTCTCCTCATCTGTTGTTATTGGCCCGAGTTAAATGGGCAAAAAACAGCATCAGTGTTTTTATGAATCATCGCGGTTTTTATAACTTTCTACCTCCATAAGTACCTACACACTACCTATACACATTCAGCTAGTACCTACCTTCCTGTGAAATATGATCTTGTGAACAGCTTTATACAAAGTATGAGTACGCATAGAATAATATTATGTAGAATGTACACAACACAAAAGAAAAACGCAAAACTCGCAATGAAAAAGGTACCACTTAGTGTATTAAGCTTTTTTATATGTACGCAGATAATTATATTATCACGCAAAGGAACCTTTTGAAGGGTTTTAAATTCAAATAAACGAAAATTGTAATCTACCACAGAAATGAATCTATGGCAACTTTCCCCGAATTGTTTAACTTACAAAGTTTAATATCGCCGGAACTTGTAGGAGATATATACAGAGTATTTTACATCTGTTGGAAAAGCAGTGATAAATTTTACCAAGAACGAAATTCGGCTGAGCGGTCACGCACAAATTAAAGAAATACTTTCGTTCCTCAGTTCTCTAGTCGACAAGTGGCTTCTCTCTAAGAGCGAGTACATTATTTATTTGAACGAGCGAAGTTTTGCACCAAACAATGATTATAGACATAAAGATCGTGACTTCGTGGAGAATAACATAAAAGGTACACTAGGTACTACCTGACAGGAAAATTTAGCGGATTATAAATTCAGAAGGGGTATTGGGTAGACGGAAATGTGTAAACCGCCTTTGGAGGCTTCTTCTTAGGATTTATGTCTCAATTCGGAACTAACTACCTCAAGCCTAGCTACTCGTAATGTGCGGTTTAATTAATTTGAGTAAAAAATTTTGCTAACGGCATTTAAAATATAAACATATTCATCATATTTCATATACATACAAAAAATGGTGAATGTTAATCGACTAAAATATAACTTTGTCTTCATTATTCTTAATAACAAGAAATCAAAATTATCAATCGTAGTCGTCAAGTATCTGCCGAACAGTTTATGGTGGTTTTGTTTGTTATTGTAAAGCAGCTACTAATAACATAAAATAGCGCTTATGGAGCTAATAAATTTGAAGCTTTAGGTAGGAAGGTATGTATCAGAAAAAAGTTTATTGCGGAAAAGGTACTTTATAAGAAAAGCTTTTACTGAAGCAATTTTCTGAAAAAATAGAATAAAGTTTTAAATAATTAATAACAAACTTCTGCCGACATTTAAAACGGGCGAAAAAACTTGGCGTCGGCGTCGTCGTTCATGGCCCCAGAAGTTCACAGAATGTAAGGAGCACGCTCGGAACTTCCCAGATGATCTTCAAGTTGTAAGTTTAAGAGCACTTCAGCAGTAAATTCTGCCACACTTTAGCAATATCTTACAAGTACGTGCTATAATGATAATTCATAACATCTAGATATTGTACACGGCGGCCATAAGCCGGGCTAACATATTGCCTTATCGGTTTACTAATAAAACAAGAAAACTATTGTCATTAGGCGAAGGAAATAATAATTTTGCGGTAAGGGTTTTGTTAGGAACACAAACTAAGGATGAGCTTACATATTAGAAAGTGGTCCATCTACTAAAACATAGTGGTCTACTTGTGGATAACTTTAAGCTGTTAAGTAAACTAAAGTTACAGTAGAAATAAGAAGATATAATATTTATGTACTTACATTAATGTCGGAAAATTTTGCTAACATGAATAACCCTTTTTACTAACTAATCAGTTTTTAGCATGATAGAATAAATTTAAATTAGATGTATTTTATGATAACCAAAATTATTACACTAGAACTTCGAAGTTTTTGCATGTACTCAAATATGATGGTCATAAATTCATCAGAAGTTTGATCTGTCCGGTATTTAAATAATCAAAAAATGTATCGCAAACTATAATAATTCCGAATCAGTTTATTTTAAATCTTCAGAGCACAGAGTTAAACAAATCGGAATAATCTGCGAAATTTCTACAATTCCAGCTGTGTGCTAAATACGATCAGTTTGTACCAATAATAAATATTTGTATTCTTAAAACAAACATTCCGTACAGTACTGGATTACAGAATTACTCGAGTAAGTATTGGACCAAGTACTAACATATCACGTGCCTTGCGACATATCCATTTTATTAATACCGAATAAAAATACCAAATTACATAAGTCATAATATCTAAATACCTACCTGATTCGCACGAAGCTGAATTCTAATAACACAGCGGAAACAATAAGCAGGAACAAGAAATACATAATTATGATTACAGAATGATAAAGGAATTTTGTGTCACGACCATGATGTATATTGAAGGACGAGATTAATGTGCTGTGGGTGGTGGGAGGATTCCGATCTATGGAGAAGTGTAAAGTGAGCAGTATGAGATTCATGTTTTTTGTATCGATTAGCCGAAACTCAAAACAAAATAAAAAACTACGCGGAGTTAGTATAAACTTTGTACCTACGTGCTAGTTGTAAAAAAATTAACTATTGTTGTTTTTCACGTAATTATATTAATTTAATAAAGGGGGCACAGTGGAAACTTACCCTGCCAACGAAGAATCTCCGGTAACACTTGGCCGTATCGTTGGTCTCGAACTTGGCCCTCCACTGCGCGTTGGGGGGCAGGGCGGGGGCCCCGTCGTGCTCCGCCCCGTCAGCCCAGTAGCCCCCCGCCACGGGTAGTACGATCATCGAATAGGGGCCTTGAAAAACACAATATTTAATAAATAAAATAGTAAACTAAGGTATATTCACGTCCCATGACGGTGACGGTCGGCAGCAGTGAAGAAAATTATAAAAGGAGGAAAAATTCAAATTATTTTTAAACAGACAGGTTTACATTAGAAACCAATAAGACAGTACCTAATCTAATTAGGTATATTTATTTGAAATCATAATTTAAGTCCGGTTATGCAAAAAATAATCGTAACGAAAAATTGTTAGGTACAAAATACAATATTATTAGATTACAACAAAAACCCGGTCGTATTCGTGGTACAATTTTGATATGTCGTACCTACTAGTATACGTATGCTACCAAATAAGTAGCTACTCATAACCACTTGTAAACTTTGCAAAACTTGCTGTACTAATTTGAAGGCAAGAAGCAAACTGAATATCATAAGAAGCGTGACAAATATGACGCCAATACAAAATCCCACATAACTGAAGTTGGCTATTCACCGTACACACTAACCACCACCTTCCACACTTCACTGTGTATAAATACACTCCATACATAATAAGTACATAGTGGAAGTGCTAATGAGCCTCTCTTGACAATTTGTCATGGCTGCAAATTATGTGCATTACAGTTAGCGTTTTGCTCTCTTGTTTACCCCTGCGCTTGCGTCATTCTGGACCCGTGTTACTTGACGAAGCAGGAATTACTTTTTATCACAACACTAGAATTTTTTATTCAAACCACCTCCTCCGCCAAGGAGGCCCCACAATAGAGAACAGAGGAGGATAACATCACAAAAATCCAGGCTTGAGAAAATTCACTTTTTAGCTTTTGTGTTCTTTTCGGCAATCGAACCCGGAACCTCCGTGCCGTGAATCCAACGCCTTAACTTATTAAATAATAGCCAGTAAAGATTTTCCATTGTTTACAATAATGATTTCGATACAAAACAAAAATAAAAAAAGTCAATGTTAGAGACCGGTTGTGAAAGTTTAAAAAAATCCCTAAGATCAATTTTAAATAAGTCTATTGCGTTATACATTTTTTAAATGTAGTTAAAAGCACATTACTAGCTCATTATAAATTTAAAAAATGGATCTAATGCATCGTTAAGAGCAGCTCAAGACAGTTTGAGATGGAGACAGATCATCCAAAGTCAAAAGTCAGTCCGCATTCAGGAGTGATCACTATCCTCAGTCACAGGCAAGGATTGAGGAGGAAGTAAGATCGTTAATAAAATAAAAAATTACTGACTTACGTGATTTTACAGATCCACAAAACTTTTTGCACAAACTGCGTGTTAATTGACTATTTTAAAGACGCACTAAATCGTTCAGATTCAGAAAGAGAACTTCTGCCTCACCGCCGAGTCTTTTTTTCGAACACAGATATGTCAAGTTGGTATCTTCTATTATTTGGTTGTAACACATTTGTTACAGTCTGGTATTTATTTTTGGATTTGAATGTATAATTAACTTGTGTTATTGTACGTAAATCGCTCAATAGAATAAGCAAGTTGCATTTGCCATTTAGTTGGTTCGTGTTGGTAAAGTAAATATGATAATATTCAAGGATTATAGAATCACAAAATGAAGTCATAATAAGGACAACATGCATTGAAATTTGTTTTTGAATTGTGGCCTGATAAATATTAATTATTAGACTTAGTGATTTGTAAAATCTACAAACGATGTCGTTTAAAATTTTAATAAAATTAATTGTATCCATGAATTTTGAAATTTTATTCCAACCAAAATAAGTTGATTTACACTGTCACTTTGCTATGATAAATTGGTGTGATTTAGTTTTAAGTTAAAAGATAAAAAAGTTAATCTAGTTTTAAAAGTATAAAAAGAGAAAGTCTCCAGGGAAACACTTTCCGTGTTTTATTCCAGAAACTTCCCAAAATCCCTTGAAGATATTTTTATCAAATTTATGGGATAGCGTAAATTCATGGAAACTCATAAAAGTATAATAAGGTATTTTGAACATTTTGAAAAGCGTAAAAAAGAGTTCCGTGATAAAGGGTTTTTTGCTAATATTAATTTCTTTGAAACCTTTTAATAAAACAATAAAATTGCACGCAAATAGGTGTTATTAAATGTTTAAGGCATTGGATTCTCAATTATTGTTTTCGGATACTAATGTTAAAAACAAATGTTTCGAAAGAAAGGTGAACTAAAGTTCTTTCATACACATAATGATTAAATTTACTAATACTTCTAGCATAAACATAAAAAAAATGTTTGAAATGCAATCGGTATAATCTGTAATATCGGAAATGCAGTAAACCAAATAATTATACGGCGCCGTTCGTCAGTACTCTCTACAATCAGCCGGTGCGGTGTCAGAAAATAACGCAATTATGACGTTCAAAACAAGCGCTGACAAATCAGAATGTTCGCTGGGCGTCGGGACGCTGGCGTCGGCAGGAAGCTTGCGGACGACGAGGAACTAGTTTTCAGGCCCGGGGCAATGCCTCCTGAAAGGCCTGAAACAATACGTAAAGCCTTTGCTGTTTCGTACTTCCACGCTGTCAGTTTAGAAAGCTTTTCTTGTGCGGTTGCCAGGCTATTACAGCTCTGTTTTGTCAATATGGAAGCATATTTGCGAAAAAGTTTTTTTAAAGACGCTTTGTGATGTCGACTTAATAACAAAAAATAATAGTATTTGCTGAATAGAATTTGCTTTTTATTTAAAAAAATTAATTTTTGGTATTTTTACACGACAAAGTGTAAAATATGTAACAAAACGCTCGCACATATCTTTGATAATTTATCGTTTTTATTGGAATGCGAGTTTTACACCAATATTGCAATTTTTAGTCTAAGTATTTTCAATAAGGAAATTAAGTTTCTCAAAAATACAATATCTCTCAAGAATAGTGCCTCTCTATGTCAAACGTTTGTACCTACATATCTTACTTCTCACAACCCAAACAATAAATTTTTAATTTTTAAATTCTTAAATACTTCAGAAATATTTAGAAAAAGCTTCAGAAACATTTTAGAAACGTTTGTAATGACAATGATTATTTCAATCAAAGAGAAGCGTGCGGTTTAAGTTTTAATATATTTTAGCTTCCATAAAGCTTTCCAGCTGCTTTAGGGGTGAATCTCCATCCCTTGTTTACTGTCTGTGGTTAGTTCCACCCCCTCTTGTGAATTACGGTAGCCAGGGGAGGATATTCACGGTGCATACGTAACCAGTGCAAAATCGCTGGGAAATAAAGTGCACGTCAGGTGAGGTGTAACTGTCGTTTTATTGTACTATTACACTGCATTGGAGCCAAAATAAGTCATTAACAGTGGAAATTATATGAAAACAGATTTGTAAATACTGCGATTACTACTACTTTCCCTTACTCACACCCAACGGTGCATAGGGCACTGCATTGGCATACCAAGTGCAGTGATCTTTGATCATTTGATTGATTTGATTTGATTTGTAAATACAATGTTTTCAAAGTTTCAAAAATATTCACTTTTCGTTTTTAATAAACAAAAGCAACGTATAAGGAAATTCAATTAAAAAATGAGTAACATTTTAAATTATTTGCTTTCAAGATTTAAAAAAAACAAATTGTGATCACATTAGGATTCAAGTTAAAAGACCAAAAGTTAATTTTCACAATGTTTCCACTTCATTAAAACGTCCATATAGTCCATCCATTTCTGTGAATGAAATAGCGGATGATAAAATCTGATTATATTTGCCAAGTTCCTTGGAAGTTCTAAGTTAGTTCCAGAGTTTAGTCGATAGTTCGCCGACCTTATGAAATATTGGAAGAATAACTATTCTGAGCACGCGGCTCAGTTCAAAAAAATATAAAAATGAAGATGTAAATTTATCGGAAATAAATTTCTTAGAGACGTTTGTTTATACGGTTATTTAATTTCTTCATACATAATGTTTTAGACCGTTAGTAGAAAACCGTTATAGTTTTCATTAAAAAATACACACGATTTTATTCATTGTTTTATAAATTTCAATAAAATATAATTTGACCTTATTTTTTTATTTGTCGTAGAACGTCCTTTTTGAATCGTAGAACAATAATTTAAAACTCATTTATTTAACTATTTATCATTTTACTTTTTTTTTTATAAATACTTTTGTTTTTTTATAATACATGACTTTTTACGGACACACTGTTTTTATTATGATTGTGCAATAGATTAAAAAAGTTAAGAATCTTATATAACACAAAGTTCAAACTTAACTAGTATTACACATACTTTATAATAACGTATTGTATTGTAAGAAAATAACTTTCCGAGTTGAATACCCTTTACCGGATTTGTAAGGGAAAAAGAAACCATAGAAATAAAAAATAAACCGAGTGACTTGCTGTCCTAATGAGCACGGTTTACAGCTGTTCAAATGTAATTTACTTACAAGTTGTTCTTGTTACCGTTCTGTAGCCTGATAAATTAGGTAATAATGAATCAACACATTTTACAGATATAAGAATATTATGGAAAAGATCAACGAAAAAGTTCCCAAAGGTATAAGACAACCCTTTTTGGGGTGTTGCCTTTAAACATCCTAAATCAATTTATTTGGGGTAAACATACAAAAAAAATTATAGCTTACGTGGTGGCTTTAAGGTTACTCTATTTTCCCTTTTAGCAAAGGATGGGTTTACGTCCATCTTTGTATCGTATGGCCATGAGCCCCTATCAAAAAAAAAAAAAGAATTTCTCGTTTACGGAATCGAAAAATAAATAAAAATTTTAAATAATAGTGGTGAAAAAAAATTTCTTTCCCTCGTGAAAAAAAAATATTTATTGCACCTTTTGTTTTTAATTTAAAAAAGTTTAATTTTGGAATATTTTTATTGATCTTGGAATTTCCATTTAAAACCCTAAAAATTCGCAGTCATTTAAATAATTAAAAATTTAATAATTTAGTTTAGAAATTTTTCATATGGATGATAGATTGATGAAAATATAAAAAAAAAGCATTTTTTACCATTTCGTTTAACATTAAATTCACGGGGCAAAAG
>JAGVSP010000930.1:0-88190 GCA_022494985.1 Micrasema minimum
TGTGTTTTATATCGTTGGAATTGAAAAAATATACTTTAAATATTTAAAACGTTTTCAAGGATATTCATGGTATCGGGAAGAACCCTATTGTTATTAAAAAAACATAATCTTAAGTGATTAGTGACTGTCATCAATGATAAGTCGTTAGCTATTTCAATAGTGGTGGGCAGACAGGATAGAACGCCACACCACTCTATTTAATCTAACGACAAAATGAACACTAATTACCTGTTCTCCGACATCTCCTGGTTCCCCTTTGGCCCCATCAGCTCCGGAGCGTCCCTCGGGCCCCGCGGGGCCCGTGAGACCCATGGGGCCTTGAGCGCCGCGCATAGATGACTGGAAATAAACAAAAGCATAAACATATGTTTCTTATGTTATAGATGGATTTTCGAGAAGAAAACTAGGCATTAACAGGGCATAAAGTAATTTCAAATACTTACAATATGCTGTGAAAGAAGTTGCTGCATCGCTTCTGGTTGACCATCAGGTCCCTTATCATTTCCACCCGGCTGAGACAACTAAAAACAAAAAAAAAGGTAAATGTAGGTACTTACTGTGTGTGAAAGAGACTGTGTGTGAGGGTGACAGAAGATGTACGAACGTGTGTGTGTATGTAGTATGTCTACTGTGTGCCCGTCATTCCGAGTTAGAGCTCCGAGGAGCAAAGTCAGTCCAACAGATCACTATAATAAACCCGTAATATTGTCACGTCGTGTTTTACTAAGGGCCCCCATATCAATACATCACACTTACCTACTATTAATTATTTTCCCAAAAGAGACATGGAAACTCTGGAATCGAATGTGGATTATCTAGGCGTTTACAGGGCTTATGGCCTGCCATTGGCTGGTATATCAATAATATTTGCTATTAGCCCAGCATGGGTATAATCCAGTAATTTGTCTACAAGTATTTGTAGACATTCAAAATTTTGTTTTTTAACTTCAATTTAAAAAAATGATATTATTGATATCCCAACAGAGACAGAGAAACTATAGAAACGAATGTGGGTTATCTAGGCGTTTACAGGGCTTATGACTTGTCATTGGCTGGGTTAAGTGGCCACTTGACGTACTACAACATTCCCCATTCCGCCCATCATCTGATAACCATATATGATGAATGGGGAATGTTGAAGTACGTCAAGTGGGCCACTTAACCCAGCCAATGACAGGTCATAAGGCCTGTAAACGCCTAGATAACCCACATTCGTTTCCAGAGTTTCTCTGTCTCTGTTGGGATATCAATAATATCTGATATCAGCCCAGCATGGGTTTAATACAGTAATTTGTCTTCAAGTATTTGTATTCATTTTAAAAAAATGTTGTTTAAAAAGTTTTGAACTGCATTTTTTTTCGTTTGCAAATTAAATTATGTAAGATCGTTCAAAATAGCGTGACTGATAGAGCCCACCAGGAGCTCAATCACAGATAACTATCGACGTAGTTAAAAACCTGCTAACCACGTGCTAACGCTAACGATTTGACCGATCACAATGAGCATACGTTCCATACCACGTTCGCCGAGCCGAGCATTGCCAAAGCAACGTTCGGAGATGCTCGGAACGCGATATCGCGGCCGTACGTCAAACGCGCTTGTCGGATTGTTTATTATGTCGACTGCTTTTCTCAATATTCGGCTTGCCGAAAACAGGCTAAATGCAATACGGCACTCGAGAAAGATTGAATGAAGTTAGTGCGAATAAGATATATCTCGGAAATGGCTCGCGACTTGATGCGCTCGTTTAATAATCCCGATCGATAACTTTTAACGCGTGTTCCATTGTGATCGCGAAAACGTTTAAACATCCATAGGTAAGAAATCGTTATCACGTCGCTTATTACCGCGTCGATAGTGATCTGTGATCGAGCAACAGGACTCTAAAACAACTGCGGGTGAAGATGTTCCCTCTTTTCCTCTCAGCTCCCATCTAGTACATAGTAGAAGATTTACCGGTATTAAGAAAACATGTCCCGGCGGGCCTTGGATCCCGTCAGTACCGTGTATCCCGTCCCTGCCTGTCTCCCCGCGGGGGCCCGGGGGGCCCTGGTGCCCCGGGGGGCCCGGGTACCCGCGGGGCCCGGCAGGCCCCTGCGATGGGTCCGGCTTGTAGGGCCCCTCAGGAATCGGTAGCACTCCTGGAGTCTGGAAATAGATGCATTGTTAGCAAAATGAATCATTTGCTGCCGCAGAAGAAACAGGTAATTCTAGAAATATCGATTGAAATTTGAAAGATTTATCTCGTTTCTTTGGGAATTGGTAATAGAAGGAATGCTTTGTATTTTCTTTCTGATGATAAATGCATTTATGAAAATTGAATAACTCGTATAATGTGTATACTCGTATGTATAAAGGTATAGTGTAAATGTTATTTATTTTATTTTGGTGACTTTATTTTTCAAGTGCTTCATGGTAGGTATTTATAATATATTTTTTGTTTATCCGTCTTTGGCATAAACAATTAAATTTCTTGGCTGTCCGACTCGTAAATTTAATATGAGGACTTCTATTACCCTTGGACATTTTTTTTTTTTAAATGTGTGTGGCAGGTCCGACGCATGAATGGAATTTACTCTTAGATGAAAAAAAGGTGCGTCCGTCAAGTCGGATTTCAAAATATAAACTCTATATTCGAAAACAGGTCACCAAAACCCTTTAAACGATACCAATCTTTATTTTATAAAAAAGATGTGCGTCCGCCATCTTGGATTTAAAAATAAACGCTTAATTCAAAATCAGGACGCCCGTATCGTCTAAAAACGATACCCATCTTCATTTTATGAAAAAAAGGTGCGTCCGCCATCTTGGATATCAAAATAAACTTTAAATTTGAAATCAGTACGCGAACACGCCCTAAAAACGATGCAAACCTTCTTTTTATGAAAAAAAATGTGTGTCCGCCATCTTGAATTCGAAAAATAAACTCTTAATTCGAAATCAGGACGCCCATACGCCCTAAAAACGATACCCATCTTCATTTTATGAAAAAAAGGTGCGTCCGCCATCTTGGATATCAAAATAAACTTTAAATTTGAAATCAGAGCCCCCAAGAAACCATTAAAACGATACCCTTCTTCACTTTGTGAAAAAAAGAGACAACCGCCATCTTGGAATAAAAAAATAAACGCTAGATTCGAAATCAGGCCCCCCCCCAAAACCATTAAAAACGATACCCATCTTCATTTTCTGAAAAAAAGGGACGACCGCCATCTTGGATTTAAAAATAAACGCTAGATTCGAAATCAGGGCCCCCAAAAACCTTTTAAAACGATACCCAACATCCTTCTATGAAAAAAAGCTTTGTCCGCCATCTTGGATTTAAAAATAAAAGCTAAATTCGAAATCAGGACCCTTAAAAACGCTTTAAAACGATACCCAACTTTATTTTATGAAAAAAAAAGTTGCGTCCGCCATCTTGGATTTAAAAATAAAAGCTAAATTCGAAATCAGGACCCTTAAAAACCCTTAAAACGATACCCAACTTTATTTGATGAAAAAACGTTGCGTCCGCCATCTTGATTTAAAAATAAACTCTAAATTCGAAATCAGCACCCTTAAAAACCCTTAAAACGATACCCTACTTTATTTTACGAAAAAAAGGTACGCCCGCCATTTTGGAATTTAAAAAATCCATATGCTGTGCATGGGAAGCAATTCTGTAATAGTAAGTAATGGTGATGATGATATATTAATTTAAAAAAAAATTAAAACTCATTCGGCATTATACAAATAGAATATATATTTTTCGGGAATTGTGCGAGATCCATATGATCCATATGTTCACCTCGTAGCACAGTGGTAGCCCATTTTACTACCGTGTATGAGGTCGCCGGTTCGATTCCCGTAGAGGGTCAAGATGAAATATGATTTATTTACATGTTATTTTTACATTAATATTTCATGTGCGATACCTTGGACTGGGACTGAAGCGTAAGACTGATCATCCTACTTTCATGTAATAAAATGATCAAGAGACACTGCACTTGGTGTACCAATGCAGTGCCCTATGCACCATTGGGTGCGGATAAGGGAGAGTAGTAGTAGCAAATGCTCCAAATTTCAAACAAAGATTCTTGTAGCTCGACTAGGTAGACTACCTATAATATAAACTCCAAACGAATTATAAGGTAGGTACTTTTTATTACGAATTCACTGTCTGTTAATGATTTTATTCCATAGCCATAAAAATTATAACAGATTTAAACTTAAAATATTATATAGTAAAAAAAAATAATTTTTTAAAACGTTATAACTTTTTTTATTTTCCCAGCTAGAAACGATTTTTTTAGGTGTCTTTGAAGTTGGAATTTTGTCTTCTTTCTATTTATTGCAAAAAACAGAGCTCTGCAGAGTTATTCTCGATCAGGAGAAGCCCTTGTCAAACGATTTTTTTTTTCTCATAGAGAAAAACTGACGATGAAAACTAACACAGAAATCTTGAACAAAAAAACATTTTCGGAGGTAAAAAATGCACTCGATAGCTCAAAACCAATTCACGGCACTTATTTATTGTGAAAAAAGTCCGAATCGGGGTGTAAATAAATTTAAAAATGTAATTGAAAGTTCGAGGTGTATAAAAAATAAATTGTATACGTGATGAAAACGACATTAGCGCCTTTTGCTGTACAGCATTATTTGACGACATTTTTTTATAAGCTTTATGTACTTAGCTATGCAGTTCTATCGGTTACATGGCGCATCTAAAATTCACCCGGAACTGTCACTAAATCATATCAAATACACAAATACAAAAATTATAAAATGGATGTTATAATGCAGGAAAACCTTCCCAGGAGTGAATAAAAAACCCTCTAGAACAACTTATTGCAATCGGATAAGCGGTTTACGAATCTTTTATTACACAACTTGTATCGTACATTATAATATAAGTATATTCTTATTTTAAGTAGGTAGCGTTGCATAACAATCACTGTGTGCCCTTTAAGAGGGTCTTAATGTTTTTTAAAAATCTAATAATATTTGTTTCTTCATAAATACTTTTTGGAAGCCGATTAAATAAATCTGGAATAACTCACGCCAATATTCTTTTCCCGTAATAGTTTACCTGCCGAGGCTGCTTCAGCATGGTTTCTTGTGTTTTCACATTAAAATGTCGACCGAGGGTTGCTTAATTTGCCTACATACTCATCTTAAAGACGTCTAACTTACACTGAAATTGCGGTGTGCCCATGAACCAAGTTCACGATTATTTTATTACCTCAGCTTCTCATCAGATTTTTCTCTCAAAAAAAGGCGCTTTGCGATCCCCGGGCGTTATAATGCTTTCCTCTGTTTCACTTACAATGTTTTTTTGTGTTTTCACTTACGATGCTTTCCTCTGTAGCAGGTTCGTCATAGTCATCTGGTGAAGGAGTGGTGTATTCCGTCTTGTTAACAGGAAGCTCTCCACTAGGAGTATTGTCTCCACTACCTGATGCACCACTGCCAAACTGCAAAAAAATATATTATTTATTATTATGATGAATATTTCTATGGCATATAGCCTAAATTATTTTTGCTACTGAATACGGTTTAATATTTTTACTTACCGGCCTTTCATTCCTATTTATCACAGTTACTCCAACAGTAATTGGAATTGTTTCTGCCCTTTCTGTAGGCTGATATCTGGGATCTGAACCCCTAAGATAATCGTCTTCATTAGCTGAAAATAAAACGTGGCTGGTGAAAAAATATCATGGTAAACATTATACGATACGATATGAAATTTTCAAATGATCCAGTAAAATCATTTGTTTTTTCGTTAATTAGGTAGAAATAATACTGTTGAAGTCCTTCAGAATTGGCTTCGAACATGAATTCACTAGAAGGGGCGTTTCCATACAAATTTTCTAAAAATATTCGCTTCCTAGGGTTAATTTCATAACTTAATTATTATCAAATTCCACTCTCTAAAGACTCCAGCAACTAGGTCAATACACGAAACGTGTGACTTAGATGTCTAGTGATGACGTAGATGCCTATTGATGACGTAGTTGGTAACTAAACACCTCAGACACGGTAGTATTTTTCAAAAATGTCACTTCGTTCAAAAAATATTGGTATAAAAGTACAATATGTAATTAATTTTAAGTAAAGACATTCAAATACCAAAGAAGTAAAGGTGTGGAGGCGGCAGGGGGGCTTACATATAAAGAAATAAACGGATTAAATGAATTCAGAAGGAACCTTAGTAAAATACTAATGTATAATACAGCAGAGTTTCTGAGCCATAAATTTTGGATACGACAATAACAACGTATTGCAGTTATATCAAGAATAACGTATTGCAGTTACCTGTTTCAACCAGGAATCATGAGGTTTTTTATTTGGAATGGTAACAAGAATAGAACCGCTTGCTGGAATATTCGTAAGAGATTTTACTTCTTACACTATATATACGAAATCAAGATATTTGAATTCAGTATACACCTATTAAAATATAAAAAAGCATCTTTGTGATCAGTTATAAATATTTAGATTTTTTTTAAATGTATTATATTAGCTGTAAGAATTTTTTTATAGCTAAATAAAAATGTACAAACAAACAAACATATATATGTCCAGCAGTGGGCCTTCATGGGCTGATATGGTGATGCCATAAGCATGGATTCAGATAAACTCAAAATCCTGTTAAGAATATTTTTTTGAAGTGAAAACTTCTTTAGAATCGTTGGGAGTGATTTGAAACTCTGTGAAACGAAAAAGCGACACTAAAAAGAGACAAACATATAGATCTACGGGATTTAGCCTGCGAGAGAATGAGATAGAACACAGTTGTATAGAGTTTCCTATTATCTTCGTCTTCTCTTTGTGCGGTGCTTCGTAGCCGCTCAGTATTACATGCGTATTACGGAGCTGCGCCGAGAGAAAGGGAGTATAGTATCTATGACTATATGATGCTATATATATTTGTACGCGTATTAGTAAGTGTGTGTGAGCGCCTACGTATTACAAAACCGAGGGAGAAGGCGCCATAGCGACCGTGCGCGTCGTATTGTTTTTTTACGTTTTTATTTAATATTTGTGAATATTTTCACTAAAATAAAATATTTACCAAATATGCCGAAAACTAATGCCGAAAAGTGTCGTGAATATCGACAGAAAAAAAAATAAATCCTATAATTATCCCACTCCTAATACTGCATTTATCTCATTCTCTCTCAGCTTAGTTTTATTAAGGTTTCACTTCTACCTGTTGCTCAATCACAGATCACTATCGACTCGGTAATAAGCGACGTGATAACGATTTCTTACCTATGGATGTTTAACGTTTTCGCGATCACAATGGAACACGCGTTAAAAGTTATCGATCGGGATTATTAAACGAGCGCTTGACGTTCGGCCGCGATATCGCGTGTCGAGCATCTCCGAACGTTGCTTCGGCAATGCTCGGCTCGGCGAACGTGGTATGGGAAGTATGCTTATTGTGATCGGTCAAATCGTTAGCGTTAGCACGTGGTTAACACGGTTTTAACTACGTCGATAGTTATCTGTGATTGAGCAACTGGTGTGAACTGCACCCATGTTTTTATTTCTGCTTACCATTTACGTTGACACTAACTGGCGTTTCAGTGACCAATCCACTTCCTCCTGAATATATTCCTGTGAATCCAAATCTCCCAGCATCAAGTCCATTCGATCTATTTCGATTCATATTAGGCACGATGGCATTTTCATCATAGTCCGATTCACCGTTCAGACTTTCGTCGTATGCTTCAGAAAAAGAGTTGTTCTCTTTACTTTCATAGTAACGATCCACGCTGCCAGTCTCGTCAAAATCGTCGTTACGTCTTGTTAGATTCTGTGATAATCCAACACTTGACCAATTGTTTTCTGTCCTATTTGCTGGGAGGGTTGGATTGGAGTTCACAGGGCGGGCTCCTCCTGTTGCTTCAGGAACTGATACCGTCTCCCAGGAGGTTGTGAAGGTCCTGTCGTCAGCTGGGACGGGAGATTCGGAGAAGCAGGTGGGAGCAACTGTCTTGCACATGTCATATGCTACATCTGGCGTGTCGGCTATTTGGAGCAGTTGGATGTCTCCCTAAAATTGAGAAACTAATTTATCTAATTGTACAAATTTATAAAATTTTCTCTAAGAAGTTTTTTCCTCGTCAAAACGGAGCCACAGAAATAACAATAGAAAGCATTTTTACTCTAACCATGTGCGTAGATTTTCACGGTCGTTGATGATTCTATTTGTGTTGTTTTTTGGGATTATCCGTGTTATGTTTTTTTCTCCTCTCCGACGTTTCGGCCACCGTTGCAGGCGCCATCTTCAGGGTGAAGTAGTCGGAGACGAAAAAAAAACATAACACGGATAATCCCAAAAAACAACACAAATAGAATGACTCTAACCAGTTTATTTATAATAAATTATAAAAATAGAAGAAATTCGATGTATTTTTTCTACTACTACTACTTTCCCTATGCACGCGAAGATAGGATGATCAGTCTTACGCTTCAGTACCAGTCCAGAGTATCACGTATGAAATATTAATATGAAAAACACATGTAAATGAATATTTCATATTGACCCCTTACGGGAATTGAATCCTTTACCGCATTCACGGAAGTCATTTTTTTTCTAAACTTACATTGAAATTATCTTCTTCTGATAGTTGTTGACCAACGATCAACAGTCCCATGGTGTTGATCTTAGAAGACGGAAGTCTCTGCAGCATTTTGGAGTAGTAATTATCACAGTCAACAGCGAGGGTCATCGAGTCTCCCTTCACACTCAGACCGAGCCTGTGCCATCTGCAAACATCATATTCATTGAATGATCATTGTCCAAGTCATTTTATTGGTATGTAATTAATCATCTGTCATGATACAGACAGATAATTTTATCGGTTTTGCAGTACGTTAATTAGTCAAACAGGTGATTCCGATAACTGATCACAAGCACAAATGAGCGCCTAAAAATCTGACGGGCCTAAAGATCTGGAAAAACTGATAATGAGTGGAGACCGGTCCCAAACGTGAAATAAACTGTTCACCAAGTTCGGAGGCAAGGTCAATTGGCCGCCTAGATCGTGCGATTTAATGCCTTTAGATTATTTTTTGTGAGGCTATGTCTATGCTAACAAGCCCGCTTCGATTGACGCATTGGAAGACAACATTGAAGCATTTATTAGTGAGATACTGGCCGAAATGTTGGAAAGTGTATGCCAAAATTGGACTAAGCGGATGGACCATTGAGGCGCAGCCGCGGTCAACATTTTAATGAAATAATCTTCAAACATCAAATTATATGGACCGTACTATAGATTTAAATAAAGATTTCATGTATTTTTCTGAATTCTATGTGTTTTTTTTAAAACATTTCCGATAGCTATTAAAAAAATCACCCATTACAAGGCATAACAGATAAATCTCTAGGTTTGTATTATTCGATATTTTTTTACTACTTTGTGCTCTACCGTTTGCCTAACTAAAAATATCAAGGCGTTTTGCAGTTTTCAGCTGAAAACTGAAAGATTTTCTTTGGCGTTCTTGTGATATAAGTACAAAAATATTTAAATTTCGAATTATTATCTTACGGTGCCCGCCAATTACGGCAACTTATGTCACGCTGACAAATTGTCGCCCTGCCACCCGCAATGTGCGGCAACTACGGTGACACGGTGTCAGGGCGACAGTTGTCGCTGTAATTTGCAGGCAGCCCTATTTTCAACTTACTTTCCGTCATTAATATTGACTCCGAATGATATCATGTTTCCATCAGCTGGATTGCCATCGATATCTTCGTAGAAGATGGACACATCTATACCTAAATACAGCATTAGTTGTTCATCTCCGTTGTCGGAATAGATGGTCATCAGGGTTGATTGGCCTGTGCCTGAAAACATAAAAGTATATATTTATATCTTTATGCATGTAATCGTAGAGGGGTTGTCTGTATGTGACTGATACCCGTCTAAATGTAGGTAAAATGTTCCCAGAATTTATTTTAGCGAGACTAGTTCATATCCAGGAAAAATATCTTACCCGTGCCAGTCCTCACTATGAGAAGCAGTGAAAAGTCAGTTGGGAACCCGTCTGGAAAGGCGACTGCCGTCTGCACGGTGAGCTGGGCGGACTCCTCCAGATGGTAGGCCCTTTCGACTTCGGCATTATCGTCAGTAGAGTTGGTCCAGCAATACGGCTTGGTCACGGACACTCCGGACGGAACGTCAGCAATGCCGATGTGCTCCAGAATATCGACAATTATACCTGCAAGGAGAATGATATCACGTGGATGCATTAAAAAATAAGAATATCATCGGAAATAGGCCATCGAGATGGCTTATTTCCATACTGAAACAATTATAAGTATCGTAGGGTAACTACATAATATATCCTCCTTAATTTTCAAAAATAATTTTTAAAATGTTCTAGTTTTTATGATTCCAATATTTTGATTTTGGGGCTGCTTTCAAATAGTGGAAATAACTGTGTCAGAACGTAGAAAGTAAGAAATAAATTGTATTAGGGTTGGAATCGAACCTAGAGATTCCAATCTAGGCTACAACCTGATTAGTGTAAATCGTCCTTTGCATGTAGTTTAACTAAAAAATAACTTATTTTACGACTTTATAAGTAAGGTTATCAGGTAATTTACTTAATCTTAATACTCAAAACAGTGAAATTTTCAATCAAAGATCAATTTTAAAACCTCTTTATTTAACGACGTCATTCAAAAATTTGCATTGATATGTTTGCCTAAAATGCATAAAAAGAGAACATCACATCAAGAGGAGGACCGAAGCCAGAAAAAAATCGTGTTTTGCCCTACCATATCTACTACAATATTAATATTCAATCTTAATATTTGCATGGTACCGAGCTAGCGGCAGTTAACGATTTTTCAAAATATATCACTATTTACAGAATATAGTCACTGAACAGTGCACAAAACGTATAAAACAATGTTTTCAACGTCCCACAGATTGACAAACTCTCTCGCTATACAACGCTACAAGCTACAAACTACAACGCAAACTTTGCCCCGTACATAGAACCCAGAGGTCCTTAACCTTTAGATTCGCGAGGCGCCACAAATTGTGATATATATGTCAGCGACATACTGACGTTAATAATTACTCATTACTAACGCTTCTTCTAACTATCATTACATATGCGGGATGTATAACTAAAAAGCGAAGAAACTACTCACAACGTATGGTTTATTGTTTGCCCCATATATTTTGACAGATTGATGACATGCTGCTGTTTAACTGCGACTGATTTCTGTGCATTTTATGATTGTGTAACATGGCGCCTATTTGAAATAAGCTTCAATAACCCATTGCTTCCTGGATTTTAAAATAATAATGTTTATTGAACGTATTGGATGCATTTATCGAACGCATTTATGAAGCACATCATCATCAGATATTGATTAGAGTTATTATTATGAATCAATATATGTATACTTATATATTTTTCTTCTATCTACAAGTCATGTTATTTTACTAGTTTTGTTTATTTTTTTTTCTTTAAAAATAATATTTATTATTTTCATTACACGGTTAAGTATGCCACTACTAATACTCTTCCCTTATCCGCACCTAATGGTGCATAGGGCACTGCATTGGTACACGTTCAGTGAATCTTGATCATTTGTTACATGATAATTAAAATTATTATTTCAATATTTATTTATTATCATCAATACGAATAATCATCATCACTCCATATCCACTTCCTATGTTGAGCACATGGATCCCTCAAACAAGCCTCCAAAACAAACGATAAAATATCTTCGCATTAAGTACAAAAGAAATTGGCGAAAAGAAAAAGAAACAAAAAATATTTTTCAAATTCAGGAATATGGATATTCGAGCGTTTACAGGGCTTTTGACCTGTCGTTGGCTGGGTTAAATGGCCACTTTACGTACTACAACATTCCCCATTCCGCTTATTAGCGAATATCCACACCATGTAACATTTTTTATTTTTGTATATATGTTATGAATCGAAAACCATTCACCAGCGCGTAACTAGCTCCATATATACCTACTCCCGTGTTGGGATAAATCCAGATTTGTGTACAAGTATTTAAACACACCCAAAATGTGTCAAAATTTAAAGTAAAAGAAACAATCTGTAGGAGATTCGTGTTAAGGAAAGAAATTTAATTTCATGTCCTTAAAAAATATATTTTATAATAAACAACAATAATCGCTATTATTCTGCTCACTTAATTGTTTATTTTGCATTACCTAGATTTATTGTTTAATTTACCTACTATGATTTCTACTTAACTTGCTTACTTAATTGTTTATTTTGCTCTACCTAGATTGATTTTTTAACTTAACTACTATGATTACTACTTAACTTGCTTATTTAATTGTTTAATTTACCCACTATGATTACTACTTAACTTGTTTACTTAATTGTTTATTTTGCACTACCTAGATTTATTTTTAATTTACCTACTATAATTACTAATTATATTATGTATACTTTAGCGTAATCTCCCTCACCAAGCACAAGAGCCTGTCTTTTTTATTGGTGAGGTATAGCGTTAAGTTCCAATATTGTACCTATAATTATGTCTAAGTATTGTATTATTTTATTTGTAAAAATATGAAATAAATATTAATAATAAAAAAATAATAATAAAAAAACTCTCACATCAAGTTTTTAACTTAAAGAAATATCTCAAAGTTTAAATTTATCTCAAAGAAAATATTTTTATTATTGCTGACAAATATTTAGAATGCGTCCTTGATACATATTTGTCTAGTGAAAAACAACCTAATGACCTCGTTTGTATGAAGAAATGAAGATCAATTAATTAAAATCAAGCGTACAAAGTTTATAGCGCGATTCAATGATGATAGAAACATCGATTGAATTATTTGGGAGATGGTGTAATGGCATTGAGTGTAAAATATAGAGATGATGATTAATTATTTGTAGGCGACAATGATTTATTTAGTGATTACCAAACATAGTTCCGTGGTAAGATTCTGCTGAGGTTATTGTACGCCCCACAGTTTGGAAATACAGTGTATCATCTCCCATAATATTGCTAACTAACTAACCATCACGCCATTTCCCCGTAGTGGTAGGCATAGAGGATAGAACGCCATACCACTCTGTCCTGACATACTTCCTTTGCTTCCTCTACATTCATGCACATACGCCGATTATTCTGACTTTTCACATGTCCACTTTCAAGTACTTGTCGTACATGGTCATGCCATGTCTTTCTCGGCCTTCCGCGGCTTTTACATCCAGGCACACTTGCATTTGAACTTATTTTAGCCGTTCTTTCATCACTCATTCGCTCCACGTGACCAAACCATCGTAAAAGCCCTTTCTTAATTTTGTCGATAATGCTTATCTCAGCCTTGCACTCTGCTCTAATTTCGACATTTGTACACCTATCATACATAGTCTTACCACACATTCGCCTGAGAGATCGCATTTCAACTGCATTCAGTCTACTTTCATCCTTCTTTTTCCAACACCACGCTTCACTACCATACATAAGGGTTGGTGCCAGCCGTTGTGAACTGCCAATTTTGCTTCTTTCGATAAGTTTTTATTTGCCACTATCGATTTCAAGGCACTATTAACTCTGTGTCCGGCACTAACCCTTCTCTCAATGTCCTTATCCACATTTCCGTCTCTTGTAAACATACTTCCCAAATATAAAAATTCCTCAACCTGCTTCAATCTGTCTCCATTTCCTATAAAATTACATACGGTCATAATATATTCACATTTCTTTCAAAAACCATGACATTTGACTTTTGCACATTCATTGACAAATCACTCTCCTTACACACATAAAAAAACCTTAGTGATCAAGGACTGCAGCTCGTCGCAGCTGCATAATATTGCAAAGTCGCTAAATCGTAAGAAACTACTCGTTCGTTATTTATATAGAAAATTCGGTATAAAGAATACACTACTTATTATGTTATTTTTATAAATAACAAAATGAGTTATTTCACACATTTTGTTAATCCTCTATTCGTTATAGATTTAGCAGAATAATAAGTGCCGCTGGTAGTTGCCAACAGAAAACGGATTTCTTTATCTTATTTAGAATCACAATTATTTTTCTGAATAATTTGTATTCGATTGGGATAATTTTTTATTATCCTATTAATCTAAGAACAAAGTGGTGATTATTTTTTCAGGTGATTTGATTATTGCACATTGTAATTGTGATGGTTTTCTATGTATTTTCCTCTTGAAGTGTTAAATATCAATAATATCTGATCAAAAATCGTATTAACAAGACAAGGTTACTGAAAAATAGCTACTGTAATATTTGGTAATTAATGCTGTGATACGATTTGTTTAAATTAAATTAAATTTACATTTAAGTTATAATAACTATCTACGTATCTAGACCGGGACTTTTGCTTGCTACTTTCGTGGGGAGTTTTTCTACAATGAATAATAAATTTTCATTGATCTCTCGTACTTATTACAAATATAAAATATGCATTCTCGATTCGAATTATCTCGTTACAGCCTATTTTGTGGGTAAATTTTCAAAATTAAATTAAATGTATTTTTATAATTCACACAAGCATTAATCAAATTTAAAGTTTGATAGTAATTTTATTGAAAGACATAAACCTGCATAGGCTACTGCTTTTTTTTTAATTACCAAGATTTTAAAAGTAAATTCCCACATGAAAGTAGGTAGATTTACATATTAAGGCAATAAATATAAAGAGACTGCTGATATTATGTTTAACACTCTGCAAAGCTATAAGCATGCAATGTTAACTCAATTTATGACAGATCGTTTAAATAATCTCTAATGGTGATTTCCTTTTTTATTAACTAATAAAATAAAATTATAAGTACCAAAAATTGATTTTTAACTCGCTTGCTTCTTTATATACATATATTTTGTAACTTTTTCAACTTGTTTTTTAATACCATAAATTGATTTTTATCGCGCTTGCTTTTTTTCATATACATGTAACTTAATAAATGTACTTATTTTAATCATTTTAATGTAATGTAAATCCACATCGGGCGTATATGTACAAATCAATCAATAAATAAATAAATGTGTTAATCACGGCTAAAATAATTCAAATAGACTCACCATCTTGTGCAGATACTGTTGAAGTTGTAGAAGCCAAAATCAAAAGTGCTGTAAGTATCGCTATTGGTTGAAATTTCCAGCGTCTTTTTTGTTTACCACAGTCCGCCATTTTGTGTTCCAAACGATTTTTTTCCCCTCTGTTTCCATTTTTTCCTTCTGAAAGATGGTCTAATTCAGTGTTTTCTTCTTTCTCTTCTCCTACATAATCTTCTACCTTCTTCTTCCATGTCAAGTTTCCGTATGGACTTCCGCCTCCATCGTAACTACCCAACATGTTACTTCTTACGACAGTATTAGACAACTAGCGCATATTTATTGACATCGCATAACTTGACCTTAAACAAAAAAATAATCTAAATTCCTAATTACCATACACAATTTAAAAAAAACTGCGTTTCAATATTGAAAACAAATTAGTATTTAAAAAAAAAACAAGATCAGAGCTGCGTTGAATGGAAATTGGAAGAGGATTAACGAGGCTATAAAAATCAGTAACCAAGTTTACATACAAAATGTGGCCGCAAAATAGGGTTCTTATTTTTTTACGGGATACCAAGACAATAAAATAAAAACTGAAATTTAAATTCTATGGAATTTAACGAGCTATTCAATAACATTTTTTTATTTTGCCATCCTTAGTTATCGTGAAAAATTAAAACAATTCCAAAAAGAGGGCTTCTCGGTATTTTTTGGTACTTTTATTTTCTCAAATCAATTACGGTATTTCCTAATATTGGCGTAGTGAAATTTTCTTTCATTACGGAATTATCTTAGTTCATCTCTGATCTTGATTCGAAAGAATAATTTAAATTCACTTTACATGCCATTTTCACGATTAATAAATTATTTTTTGAACCCGACACGACGCATAATATGTCTAATGAGCTGTTTGTACAAGGAAATGCAAAATGTTATATAAGTTTATTTCTTTAACCACCTCAACAGGCCAGGAGGCCCAATAACAGAGGGAATCAACACAAACTTCCAGGCGTGAGAAAAATCCCTTTTGATTTTTATGTTCCCACTGAAAATCGAACCCGAAACCTCCGTATCGTGAGTCCAGCATCTTAGCCATCACTCTACAGAGACCGCCAATAAATAAATAATAATCTTCAGTCGCCAATTAATAGTTAAACAAATTAATGAAACCATGCTTTTTTAAAACTCCACCAAGTATTTTTTTCTTAAACTTCAAAAGATTAGTTAAACTTCAATAATAAAATTGTGTGCACTCTATAATATGTAAAATGCCAATCGAATTACCATTTATTGCGCCTTCGTATTTCAGCTACATAAATATAAACGCAGCCTAATTTTTATTTTGGTGTGTAGTTAAATAAAGATTATTATTATGATAAAAAACGATTAAATTTATTATATCTAGGGATGAACATGTTTTTTTTGGATGGATCTATTAAGTACCTACTTGTGGTAGTAAGTAAGTATCTACCTGTGGTAAAAGTCGAAAACTATGTTTATCTTGGTCACAAAATCACCATCGGCAGAGACAATCAGACCAGCGAGATAGATAGGAGGATAAATCTTTCTTGGGTGGCTTTTGGAAAACTAAATTCCACATTCCGAAGCTCCATTCCCAACTCACTCAAGACTCGAGTGTTCAGCCAATGCATTCTACCCGTCCTTACTTATGGCGCGGAAACAATGACTCTGACCAAGCAATCCTCCCATGAATTGCAAGTTGCGCAGAGGAGCATGGAGAGAATTATGCTTGGAATAACATTAAGAAACCGAAAAGGGAACGATTGGATCCGACGCCAGACAAAGGTCTGCGACGTGGTGGAGCGAATTGCTTGGTCGAAGTGGAAATGGGCCGGTCACATAGCCAGAATGACGGACGACAGATGGACGAAACGTGTTCTGGTGTGGAGACCGAGAAACCAAAGGCCTCAAAGACGTCCACCGATAAGATGGGTGGACGACATCAGGAAGTCTGCTGGAAGACAGTGGATGGGGGCGGCGCAGGATCGGGAGGAATGTAAACGGCAGGGGGAGGCCTATGTCCAGCAGTGGACTTAACGGGCTAAAGTGATGATGATGATTAAGTAAATATTTTGTTAGCTATATTTCTATGTTTAAGGGTCTGAAATATATTATATTATTTTTTTATGTTTATATTGAATGGAATATATGAGACGAAGTTTGTCCTTTTTAAATATCATGCTTACCCTACATTATGTAATTTTAAAAAACATGTATTTTTCAAATGAAAATTGACGCAGCGGTCTAGCGTATTTAGACTTCTGCGCCGATACGAAAAAACCTAATATATTTTATCACTTTAGCAAACAGGCTCCCTAGGGCCACTGTGCTGGTGGGGAATCTGCACCAGACTTACCGCTCGTTGTAGCCCGCCCACCGCCCTGTGGAGTCTCGCCTGTGGCCTGAACCCGCGCGGAGAGGATAGCAGTCAGCCGCTCCAGTCGGCTTCCCTCGGGCCACTGTGCTGACGGGGAATCTGCCCCCACGAGGAGGACTTCTGTCCCTGATTACTACGCCAGGCTTGTGAAAAGGGGTCCGCAACCGTTGACTCTTTTTTTAAATCCTTACCGTATCGTACACCATAAAATTGTAAAACTTTTGTAAAGAGACGATTTTTCTCGCCATTTTTCTTAAGAAAGCTTTAAGAATTTTCGATCGATAAGAGATCTGCTGATTGACAACTTCTTCTCTACCTTATTTCATTTCGAACATGGTTATTAGAGGTATTTATTTATAATCCGCTTTAGACAGTACCATAAAAAAAAATCTTTAATGTAATAAAGTAAATGTAGTTTTTCGTTACGCCCCCAAGTCTCTCACGAGACCCACACGTAGCCAGCGTCCCATACAACTTAGAGATTATTGTAATGTTTTTATTTATTTGAAAATCTGTATTTTAAACCAATTTATTACCATACGACAGTTATCTACATTTATTTGACTACAGTTAAAGTTCAAGACCCGGTATTTTATATTAATAACCGACTCCTCATTCACATCGCCCGGCCATGCATTCGAAAAGTGACTTCTTTAAAAAAAGGTAACTTCTAGGCTCAAGATGATCTCTGGCTGGAAAACCTGAGGTTAAGAAGGTAGCGAGCGAAGCAGCAACCAACTGGATCCCACCCATAACCTGAAGTGTGAGAGATGTGGTCGACTGTGCAGGTCTCGTATAGGACTTCACAGTCACCAGAGAAGCTGCTTTTCTCGGCTGCCTTCCCGATGAGCATCATCGTCTTGTGAAGACGGACGATGGCCAATAATAAAATTTAGAATATTCTTTCTTGAATGTTCCGTATTCCGTGAGCGAACACAGCCAGTCTTCATTCAATTTACTTAGTGAACTCGTCTAGAATCTTCCATAAATTTCTCGTATCTTCGGGTATTTTACATGTTTTTATCAGCCCACTGCAACAGTTGATAACATGATCCGGTTCGAAGATCCAAAAACTATATAGGAATTTTTTTCCCACAGTGTTCGTATATGCTCTCGTTTTGCTCTTTTTTTTATGCTCTCGTTTTGTCTTCTTTTTAGCGGAAATTAGAAATTAAAAATATCATACCTTTTATCTTTTTAAATGTTCTGTTTGTCTCTCAATTCCTCACAAATTCAAGTTTTTATACATCTTTTAAAGATGGTTGTCGGCTCCTGAATCAATAAGACAATCAGAGTGCGTTGTATCAATTATGTTCATATCATCCGCGATCTAAATAGGCCACGCAATGCCTACCAAATCATTATAATAAGAATACTATGTATCTCTTAAGAGCCATCAGGAGAATTATTACGCTTATAGCTAAATATGAATACCAATGTAATGGCGATTGGGGACAATCTGAAATGGAATGCAGCTTCAAATCATTACTAGTAAAGCTTATGGGAACAGTTTAATTAGGTCTATAGATTTTTTATATTTTATTTATTTAACCACCTCATCAGGCCAGGGGATAATCGAATCTGGAACCTCCGTATCGTGAGTCCAGCGTCTTAGCCATTGCTACATAGGCTGCCGTAAATTTAAATAATACAAAATGAAGTCCATTTTCAAACATTCACAGTATTTGTGCACATTTTTGGGGCATATCCATAATGTGCATAATTTACATGAAAAATAGTGTAAGTAATTTAAAAATTATAATATTCACACGTAAAAATTTAATAAAACCGTCATGACACCCATCTAAACGGGCCATTACTTTACAGTAGGAGAAGATTGATTGCGTCATGCGTCATATGAACAAAATATTACGATGTAGAAAGGCGCTAATGAAAATAATTTGTCAGCTGGAATATTTACTAACGCGGCTCGTAAATAGTCATAACTCTTGAATTTATAGCTTGTGTACTGTACTTCTTATTACTATTAGTCCAATCTTCTATCGCTGCTATCATTCTTTTATTGAAAAGACAAGATGCCACAATACTAATGCGCACTTTATACGGGACCGTAAGCTGCACAGTTTCTTGTTCAGTTGTTCGATCACAGATCAGTACCGACTCGGTAATAAGCGACGTGATAACGATTTCTTACCCATGGATGTTTAACGTTTTCGCGATCACAATGGAACACGCGTTAAAAGTTATCGATCGGGATTATTAAACGAGCGCATACTAGTCGCGAGCCATTTCCCGAGATATATCTTATTCGCACAAATCTTCATTCAATCTTTATTATATAATTTAGCCGGTTTTCAGCAAGCCAAATATTGAGAAAAGCAGTCGACATAATAAAAAATCAGACAAGCGCGATGATTTGACGTTTGACGTAAGGCCGCGATATAGCGTAGATCGGCTCCGCTCGGCTCAGATCGTCAGATCGTCAATTCTCGGCTCAGCGATCGCGGTATTGAACGGTATGTCATTGTGATCGCTCAAATCGTTAGCGTTAGCACGTGATTAGCACGCTTTTAACTACGTCGATAGTTATCTGTGCTTGAGCTACAGAAAACTGTAAAGTCTGTCAAAAGTCAAAAGATACGCTAAATACGTAGGATATTTTTTAAGCGCAAACGTAAGTTACTATCGTATGTCTTTACCTTGGTGGTCAAAAGAGCTAGCCCATATTTAAAAAATATATATTTTTTTACGCTTTGTTAATCAGAGAACTGTATACTTGATAGTAATGAAGAGAGCTTAGAGATATTACATTGTTAGAATACTGAATTTTGCTAAAAAGTGTAAAGAGGCAAGCGATTCTCCATATAATTTTGACGTTTCTTAAAACTTCATTGTTCATTTTCTCAAAACATAACATGTGTGGATTAGATCTCTTGACCACCAAGGCGACGATGTTTGCACACAGGATATTGTTAATATAGCTACTAATGTACCTAAGTAGGTATGTTACCTACTTGTTTTTTTTACGTTTTTAAAAGCATTCAATATATTATCAACATCAACTCAATCGTTTACATAAAAAAAACATTAACTGTTAGGTCAGCCAAACGTCCCGCCGACCATTGAATATTCCGTACAGTTTTCGCAAACTGCACCACAAACTGTATAGTTTTGTGTACCGTATAAAGTGGGCTTAGCATCGTTTAAACGGGTAATATGCAGACGCATTGAGAAATCTTGCCCAACAATAGACTTGTAGCGCAAAATTAAATTTTCTGTGAAGGCAGAAAAATAAAACATTAAAATCACAAAACCATTTGTGCAAATCGTTTTTAAATCGGATATTTAATAAGCGAGAAATAATAAATAAAATGTTCGGTGACGTAACAGATCGCATATCAATTTTTACAAAACCCAAACTCTAAATGATTGTATCTCGCTTATTGATTATCAGATTAACAAACGGATTACACCGATGATTTTGTGATTTCTTGTTTTATTTTTCTGTGTTTACAGAAAATTTTGTACTCAAAGCATTTCATATCGTCCGCATCTAATGTTTTGAGAAAATGAACAATTAAATAATGAAACGCCATAATGGACTATAGACAAATTTTTTTTAAATGGTGATTTATATCTTAGGAACGAAAACATTTTTTTGGATTTTTGTTATTAGTATATTTTTTATATTATATTATTTTTTATATAAAAAGAAATCTATGCAATCTTATGATATTTGCACATATTTCAATTTGTAAATACTATTTTCAATAAAGCCTAAGCGGCTTGTGCTTGAAAATAGGAATCGAGTCGTGTCAAAGTGGGGATTCGAACCGACGATCTCTGGACTCAGAGACCGCGACGCTACCCACTGGGCCACCACCCGTTCAAGTATTATCTCCGTAATTAATTTTTAAAATATTGTAATCGCGATTTCCCGCCAAAACAGGTCATTACAATGGTAGGATGCGTCTATTAACTTCAAGGCGTCTATTAATTTCAAGGCGTTTATTAACCAAGTTTTGATGTGAGTTAGCGCCTAAAATAGAAAAAAAGTACAAAGCCACTTCTCTGGTTCTATGCATCAACTATTTATTATATTCAGTACGAGCCTTTTTGTGCGCTCAGGAGACGGGTGCTTTTAAAGCATCCGTTTGCGGTCAATCAATTTTAATAAGCTACGTTTTTTAACATTTTTTTTTACAGCGAATTATTTAAATTTTTTTAATTTTAATTTTTCACCGAAATTCTTTTAATATTCGTTACTATTTACACAAAACAATTACGGAATTTAAAAATATAGAACGTTTCCCTATTGTATTGAGAATCGCCATCTTTTCATATTTTAGCTAAATTCAGTATCGTATGTAATAATACAATATCCCAGAATTCTCTTCGCTATTACAATACAATATTTTTTTTTAAATGTGGGTTGGCTTTCTTCACCACCGCGCACCGTGACAACGATATGTGATACCTTGGACTGGTACTGAAGTGTAATAACCTACTGATGATTTTGCCCCAAAATAAACCATTATTGGTGTACCAATGCAGCGCTCTATGCACCGTTGGGTGCGGATAAGGGAATGTAGTACTCGTAGTTGTAGAAATGGACATCCGAAATGCTGACTCCAAATTTGATGTCGCTATTAATCTCACTAAAAATATTAAATAAATCAGACGAGGAACATCTGTCCACATCTGAACAGAATAGATTTTCAAAAATAGGTTCGTTATTAAAATATTTTTTATTTAAAACAAATAACTAATATTAACAGTTTTGAATAGTTAGTATATAAAAATAAATCGACATCTTGATATTATACGTGTTTAATAACCTTTCAATGCAGGAATGTTTTTTTTAATGTTACGAGCATTTTAATATGATACAAAATATAGGTATATATGTCAGTGGCGGTCCGTCCATGCATGCTTTGCATGCAGAGCATACCTATACTATCGGAAAACTATGTACCTACTGGTATAAAATTAAATAAATAGTATTTTAATTATGGATTATTTACGTAATTACGAAATGTAATAGACGTAGAAAACGGAAAAACTGTGAACATTTTTTTTCATTTATAATTTTCATAATTTAAATTCTGCTGAAATATACGTTTCACGCTTTTTATTTTTGTCAATTAACATTTTTACTGTCGAGATAGGGTTCCACAAAAAAGTGACCAATAATAATAATTAAGGTTCCATAGACAAAAAATAGAAACAGTCGTTCTAAATCATCGATATTATGTTTATCAAATAAATTAAACTGAATAAAAAAATATAGGAATTGTGTTTCTTTTCTTCCCATGACCGCATGCCCGACTTCAAAAGTCACCGACCGCCACTGGTATATGTATAGAGAAAGTATTGTCAAATTGTTAGTGTAGGTACCTATTAAGAAAAGAAATATTTTCTCTACTTATAAAAAGATAATAATATATTTATTCAATGAAAAACGTTCATTATAAATTTTACAGGCGAGCTTTTATTTCAATTTTAAGAAGCAAGATATTTTTCTTGCCTTCATGTAATAAAAATGATCAAGATGCACTGCTCATTGTGTTTCAATGCAGAGCCCTATACACCAGATAAGGAAAATAGTTGTAGTAGTAGATATTTTTCACTCTCCTGAACAATTGAGGCGTATAGCAACAAAGACGGTAGTGTCCACCTGCAGTCGAAAATGTGTTAAATATGCAGTTTTGTTTGGAAAGTTAAATATTTTCTCCGTAGAACATTTGTTTGTCAAAAAAAATTTTAGATTTAAAGTTTTGTTGTTGAAACAAAAACAGCAGTGTCCAATACAAAAACCGCAGAATGCCAGAACTAAACAAACGTTTTTTTTTGTGATTACCAACAATTTAAGATTGTGACACTGCCGTTTTTGTTTCTTTATGCCTCAATAGCAAAAGCGTAACTCATATTTTTTTCAAAAAAACTAGTACTATCACATTGATCAACCTGTTCAATGTATTAGTCCAAGTTTTTGGGGTAGATATTTAGGATTTAGTAGGTCTTGGTGGACAGTCTGGCTGTACGTCAGGGTGGGTGAGGAAGAACGATGGTTCACGTTCCAGCTTCTCGTAGATTCTGCTAAGTGTTGGAAAGGGAGCCAAATCCACTTTGAACCTGTAATATAAAGTCATGAAGTCGATACATTAAAAAAAGTGTCCACAACGTGGTGTATTGGGATCGCAGGTTCGATTCTCAATGGAGTAAATATTGAAAGATATGTAAGGCATAAAAGATGAGATCAGTGACGTCACTAATCGCTAAATTATCAACCCCTTAAAGAGCAATCCTCCGGGGAACTTAAACTATTTTTTTTAACATTTTGAATGTGTACAAATACTTGTAGACAAATTACTGGATTATACCCATGCTGGGCTAATATCAGATATTATTGAAACTCTGGAAACGAATGTGGATTATCTAGTATTATTATTAATTATTATTATATTATCTAATGTTGTTAAAGAGATTTACTGGATAAAATATAAAGCAAAAAAAATTGGTGAGACATCTTCAGGCGTCTTCTAGTAGGTAATTAGGTTCGGATGAGCCTTACTTACCTACACCAATAAAGATTAATTGCCAGAAATGCTTCAAAATCTTCTCAACAGATGTCACCAGTGAGAAAATCGCTTGTAATGTGATCTTACGAACGCGAGTTCGTATATAAAAGTTTCAAAAATTGTCATATATGGTTATCAGATGATGGACGGAATGGGAAATGTTGTAATACATCAAGTGGCCACTTAACCCCGCCAATGATAGGTCATAAGCCCTGTAAACGCCTAGGTAATCCACATTCGTTTCCAGAGTTTCTCTGTCTCTGTTGGGATATCTATAATATCTTTTAAAACTTACTTTTTAGCATTGTATATTTGTGGTCCGAGAGCGAGATCAGCGATGGTGACCCTGTTACCAATGCAGTAATCCCCGCAGGTCTTCTTGGTAATATCCTCTACAGCAGACAATCCTCTGCTTATCCAGAAAGTGGCAAATTTCAAGAACACCTTCTCATCACTCAGAACGGGGGACTGCTTCAGACCAATGTTTTGGAGAGGCTGAATACCAGACGCAATAATCTGAAATATTGTAAATCTAATTAATATTTGCGTAGATTTTCACGGTCGTTAATGATTCTGTTTGTTTTTTTTTGTCCTCTCGTCGTAGACCCAAACCAAAAAACTACAACACACGCCTAATTAAAGAGGCTATCGAAATACACAAACATCCAAACAACATTAACAGAGATGACGGACTGAAACTCAAACACACATGATTTCCAGTATTACATGCTAACACTCAAATACCTACTGCTGACTGCGACACGTTACAAACTCCAAGCACATAAACAAACCACATTTTACATCATACACACTTCACCCTGAAGATGGCGCCTGCAACGGTGTCCAAAACGTCGGAGAGGACGAAAAACAACAAACAGGACTAATTGGAATAGGACTAATACATTGTCATCCATAACCACTCCCTATGTGGAGCACAAACTGCCTCCAAGCTAAGTGATCAGCCACCAGTTAAAAAAATACATCCTCCCAAGTCAAGTTCATATCCCGTGGTTCCGACTCAAACTGTCCTAATAGTTTAGGTTAGGTTTGTTGTCAAAGGTGCTACATGGGGTCTATATTGCAAATCTATTATTCTTCTTTGATGAAGTCTACAAAGATTTGGACATAAAATTAAAGTAAATAATACATATTGGATGAACTTACCAAGCTAATTTCATTAGCTCTTGCTCGGCTAATTTTATCTGATGGATAGAGGGGATATGTTCCAGGATAGTTTTCTTCCAAATAATTTAATATATTCATTGATTCTACTAATGTGTTGTTATCTACCGGACATGAAAATATTTCAAAAAACATTAATTCAAATTGTACTAATACTACATTTTAAGTGTCCCCGAATACTTGTAGACAACAACAGGATTGTGCCCATGACAAGCATGCATTAAATCAAAACTGACATCATTTCAAAACCTCTATATTAGGTCCTGTTAACGCCTAGATTTACATATTCCCTTATTAAATTCTCATCCCATTTGAGATATCAATCATGCTTAGACTATTTGAGGCCATTAGACGCAGAGGCAGCAAACTCCATGTGTCACAATAAGGTATAGGAAAATACGGGTTAAAAGACAATGCTAATCAGTTTTAGATGATTATGAGCGTTAGTGAATTTTGGAGGTTGCTGCCATTGCTCCTAATAGCCTCATTTATGTATTTGTTGTCATTGTAAACCCAGTAATTTGTCTACAGGGATTTAAACACACTCAAATCTTGTTAAATTATACAACAAAATATAGGTTACTGAAGTTGTGTAAGATAAATAATACTTTTATTTAACAATAAAACTTCTCCAACTTAACAGTAGGTAAGTCCCCTGAAATGTATCCATATATGGACTAGAATAAAAATCTTGTGAGATCATTACCAATAATTAATGCAGGAACCTTCTGCAAGGGATTGATTTTCTTGAAATCTTCCTCCAAATTCACCTTTTTCTTGAAAATATCCACAGTTCGAATTTCATAATCAATTTCCTTCAAATGCATAGCAATTCTGACCCTCCAAGAGCAGGAACTTCTCCAAAACGAGTATAATATAGGCTGAAATACATTTCATTGTACATTTAAGAAACAATAATTTGGAAATCATAGGTAAATGATGTTTTTTATAACATGTAATAAATTAATGTCAACGATAGATCGATTGGTTTATCAAATAATACCAATCAGTAGATTGCAAATTAAAATTAAACCAAGCAGTATTATCAAATAAAAAATCTAATTATGTACGTAATAAATCATTAATCTTGTTAAATTCTTTGGCAAAGTAAAGTTTCGTAGAAAGTTTTTCCTATAAATAAAGATAGCAATCAAATCTCACTTAGTAACAATCTCATTTTCGCTCAAAACGAATAAAAAGGTTTTGGCGAGTACAGTAAGTAGGTAATCATAATAGGTAGGTACTTAACTACCAGACCTGTCTACTTAATTATGCCATAAAATATTATTCATAATTCTAATTTAACCTCACTTTTTCCATCTGACATAACTTTTAATTAGCTGTCACTTGCCTTGTGTCAACTTTTTAAAGTTTTAAACAAACAAATGAATATTACTGTAGGAATGTGTTTTACAATTAATAAGTGATATTTTATAATTACCTTAGACATTTTTCCAGAGATTCAAACACCGACTACTGAACTTAATTTGTTTCAAATTAATCTAACAGGCTATCGTTGGACTTTGGCCCTCGTCAACACAAACATAACACAAACACACAATGCGAGATGTGTTTGTACGGTTTATTCCGGTTTTTAGTGTGTGTGAAATTTAATGTAAACACCTATTGACAAATACAGTTTTATTGGACGACGATTTTACACAATTGACTGGAAGTTTTTATTATTTTTAAAGTTGTTTTTCAGCAGTTTTCACTCGCGTAAAATAAGTAATAAAAATCAGTCTTTATCTTTGCTTCAATATACCGCGGTTCTTTTTATAATACTTATGTACATAATATGTTATCAGTTTGTACTCAATGTTTACTTTACTCTGAACCGACTGTAACATTCAAGTTATTTTTCAAGAGATTTTTTTAATCGAAAATCGTTTATCTTCTTGATATTATTTTAGCTGAAACAGAACAAGGACATTCGATTTTTATTAAATTAATTATATTACGATGAATTAAGTACTAAAACGCACAATCACTTAGCTTGGAGACAGTTTGTGGAATCCATAATTTATACTCCACTTTGGAAGTGGATATTCTGAGTAGAATCAGTTTGAAAATGTCCTAATAAGACACGATAATATATTTTTATTACTTTATCGAGAGTTTCGTTTAAAACTAAATGTTCTACAAAACAGTCATAAACAGAGGCAATGCGGTTATTTACTCCATCCACCGCATTACCGATGGTGTCTTAGTCGAAAATAATTATATACAAATAGGCCTACATAAATCCATCAGAATTTCTGTGTTATGTATGTGACCGCCAATCTCCTGAAAGAATAGAACACCCAAATGAATGTCCCTCCTCTTCCATAATCGTCGTCCGTCTTTCAAAGTGAATAAAAATATAAAATATGAGTCTTACAGTATTTTGTCAGTTTCCAAGTTATTTTTATACATTAAAATGTCTACTCATTCCACAAAAATATTATCAATTTTGATCCTTTAAAGTCGTCCCCTGTAAAATCCATAAATTAGAGATACGTCTCTTTGAAAGATGGACGACATAATGACGGATAAATTCAAGATTAATAATTACCTAAAAACGAACCACAGCTTTCTATCAATAAATGACAAGGTTTTTGTTTATTAAATAATTTATTCTTGGTTAACTGTAGCAAGTAGCTAAGTAAATTAAGTAGTTCCAATCTGATCTAGGAGATTTTCAGCAATCTTGGGGTAATCTGGTTGTAAACTCGGGTGGGTGAGGTAGAATGCTGGTTCTGCTGCCAGCTTTTCGCAAATCCTGTTTATGATAGGATAAGGTGTCATGTCCAGGTTGAAACTGAAAAACAAAATGGACATTCAAATTAAATTTTCTTATTTTTAATAAAATAAACATTTGAGTTCTTATAATATACCCAAAATATGGTCAAAAATGTAAACGAAAGAAAGCTCCAGAGCTTGTGAAAATAAATCAACTAAACCAACAGTATTTTATTGTTTCTTTCAATTCATCAACATGCAGTTTAGGAATTAATAATAAAATTAGTTACAATTTGACATCTCAACAGAGACAAGAAGTTGGGAAGGGAATATGGATATCTAGGCGTTTACAGGGCTTAGGACCTGTCATTGGCTGGGTTAAGTGGCCACTTGATGTATTACAACATTCCCCATTTCACCTAGTATTTGACATCCATATCTGCCAATATACAGTAAAATGGCGCGACGCTTCACATGTGAACACTCTCTTGTCATCCATTGAGAAAATTGTTAAGCATTTTAGCAGAAACCTTTATGATTGCGAATGAGATTCTTACCGAATTATATCACCTACTAGGAAACGCCAGAAGATGAATCTTCAATTTGTTATGTTTATAACTTTTACCAGCTAATTTTTATAAACAACATTTTGAGTGTGTCCAAATACTTGTAGACAAAAACTGGATTTCACCCATTACGGGCTAATAATTACAATTTGACATCTCAACAGAGACGAGAAGTTTGGAAGGGAATATGGATATCCAGGCGTTTACATGGCTTATGACCTGTCATTGGCTGGCTTAAGTGGCCACTTGATGTATTAATGTCTTCAAGTATTTGGACACACTCAAAATGTTGTTTAAAAAATTAGTTACTTACTTTCTTGCATTATAAACTTGTGGAGCCAGCGAAATATCAGCAATAGTCAATCTATCACCAATACAGTATTCTCCGGCAGTGCTCCTCAGAATTGCTTCTATTGCTGCAAAACCTCGACTCATCCATAGGTGAGCAAACTCCAGGAATACACTGTGGTCCTTCAGAGCTGGAGATATCTTCAATCCGAGGTTCTGTAGAGGGTGTATGCCGGATACAATGATCTGTAATAGTAAATACAAATAAAATTAAAAGCACACAACAAAATTCTGGTACAAACCCTAAGACTTCATGAAATGGGGAATTGATAGCATGTAGGCGTAGTATTTCAGTAGAATTCATGACCACTGGCGTCTGGTTCTAAGAACTGCAAATGATCCTCCATACATATTGTTTTGATGATAAATAAAAGTGTGTTTTTGTATTTATTTATTTATATCTAAAATAATGGTTTTTCATGTAGGTACTAACAAAAAACATTATTTCTTAAAATAGTACTAAGAATTCTTTTTTGTTTCCGTTTGACTACAAAAGTTTAAGTCAGTTCCAAGAAGGACAGCGATTAGTAAAGGATTAGCATACGACTACTGTGGTGAACAGAAATACAGAAACACCGGAAAGAAATATCATCCTTATAATTGCATAAATACAAAATACTTAATTTTTTTCTTCTCAGTCTACTTCTTCAAGGAATTGGTGTGATAGACAAATGCTTTTTAGTCATAATTCATTTAGTTAGCTATTAGAAGAAATAACATGTTTAGCTGCTATCAGTGACTTTAACCTTCGTGTCCCTGTGATATGTATTTACTACAACTCGACTCTTATAATGAAAAAATCCATATAAAATATAATAGATACGAGCCTCAGAATTTTTGTATTTTCCCATAACAAAATTGTGAATCACATAAAAGTACTCGTATTTCAATACATGGTTATTAATTTGCAGTGATGGTAAAAAATAATTTGTCGAAAAATTGGGGATAAAATCATAAATTCAAATAATTTCTAAAGCTCTGCTAACATTGCAAAAATTGTTACATTTCAACAACAGTCAGTAAAAAAGCAATATTTAGGGATATGGATATTTTTATGATTTTAAAATCACAATTTCAAGGTGTACCAAATACATATCACTGTAGTGCGCTGACTCTCATTTTGCACCGATAGGCTCCACAAGGGAAGTGTTTAACTGATGAATAGTTTGTCTTACCAAGCTGATTTCAGTAGCCCGAACACGACCAATTTTATCTGGTGGGTAGAGAGGATACTTGTCAGGGTAATTATCTTCCAGGTAGTTCAATATACTTAAGGATTCTATCAATGTCATGTTATCTGGGGAACAAGAAAATATTTAATACACTAAAGTGAGTAAAAAAAGTAGACAGAGTCATTTATTGAAAATCGAGTGAGAACTTCTATAGACTATGTTGAATTTTCCTTACATTGAATACAGTAAAATAAAACATTGAAATACAATACGATTGGTGCTACCTGCTTGTCAATTGGTTGATTAATAAGCTAGATGAAACTGTTTGTACGAATTAAAAAGCAAAAGATAAAGTCATTGTTAGCTTATGATTGACAAAAACTAATACACCACACTAAATACTTTTTTTGAGCTAAGTAGTGTTTTAATTTTTTTGTTTTTGGCTAAGTATATAAAATAATAAATGTAGAAAACATGAAATATTTCTGTAATTTAGCCATCTGATCAGCTTATTATATATTGTAAATTTCATATTATGTTCATGGCTGTTGATTTCCAATGTATAAATAACAATAATAGTACTACTTAATGGTAACGTATTTTTCATTTTATTTTATTGCGACTTATCCAAAATAATATAATCTAAAATACAGAAGAATAATCATCCAACAAACCAATAATTAATTATATTTTTATTGCATATAAGTAGAAACAAAAACAAAGGTTTTTTGGAAATTCGTTGACTTCCTTTAAATTTGGGATATTTACATCTGAGAAGTCAAGGTAGAAAAAATGTCGACCAAGAAGAAAGAGTATAAAAAGAACATTTCAAAAACCACTTTAGTAAGAGTATAAACTACATTTATCACGCCACAATACGCACAGCAGCTCACTTCTGCCGGCAAATAAATACTTCCCAATACAAAATGTGTTGAATAGAAACCCCAAACGAGGCTCATGGCATTTCATCTGAGTAGCCGAACAACCCAGATCGGGGTTCAAGGCAGTCAACGAGTTAATATTCACATACCTATTACTAAGGCCGGAATCTTCTGCAGAGGATTGATTTTCCTAAATTCTTCATCGTACTGTTCTTTTTTTACTGTGAGTTCCACTATGCGCGTCTCATAGTCAATTTCCTTCAGATGCAGAGCAATTCTTACCCTCCAAGAACATGAACTTTTCCAAAAAGAATATAATATCGGCTGGAAAGAGTAAAATAAATACTTTGGATAAGAGTTTTGAAATTTATCAAAACAAAAAAATAGAAAACCAACTATTGGGTTTAATGTATGTAATAAGTAAAAGGTAACAATATTATTTATATTGCACCACAATTATTAATCATACCCATTTCAAGTATTTTATTGTTTGGATCCCACTCTAACACTAACTTTATACAAGCACTTTCTAGCAGTTATTTTAAGCCCTTCTTTAACTAAATAATGTGAACACAAATAGGAGGAAAATTTATGAATTACTTAGTAATTATTTTTCAAATAAAAGTTACGTCTCTTATAAGTTTTAAATCTCACGCTAAAAACCAGAGACAATAAACATACAGAACTAAAAACTTTAAACAGATATCTATGCATTTTTTATGCTGCGTTTAAAATTATTATGCAGCGTTCACGTTAGTTTAATATATTTTGTGAAGATAAACTGCCAATTTTACATGTAAAAATTGTGCTGTTTCTGGCATTTCAAATGCGACGGCGTTACGTAATTTGCCTCCGTAACCTTACAAATCTGATAATTTGACATTTTCTGTTACCTGTCAAGCTTTCGCGGTCACGCTTTTCATGTAAGTTATTAAATATAATTTAATTAACCATGATTTAAAAAGAAATATTTGTAATTACCTTTGACATTTTGTATAGATCCATCTCCGACACAAAAAGTTATATATTTTTTCAGTAAACAGGAATTTTCGTTAAAATCTATTTGCGTCTCTCACGAGGGAAAATAATTCATGTAATAATGATTGATACAATCTTTTGAAGCCTGTAACTATTTACCATTTATGCGTAAGAATAATAGATAACGTTATTTTAGTGCTAAATATAAAAAATAAAAAGTATATTATTCTCCTCAACAATAATGTCTTGCGGATACTAAAACTCGATAACTGGCGTTTTGTTCGCTATCGCTCATTACTTCATTATTATTCTTTATGACTGATTTAATGCATAAAATAAATCACAATATATTGACATTTAAATTTTAATTATAAGTTCAATACATTGTAACTGTTTGCTGCATGAATGATAAAGGGAATATACATAAACTCAATGATACAAAGTGGAATGAGAAGTCATTATTATAGAAAAAAACCATATTCATGTAAATAAGCACAATTACCATAATTTGTGTACATTCATCAATGACAAATCAATCTGACAGGAAAATATTAAAAATCTCTTTGAAATTTACCGACTACTCACCGTCATATGCGCATCACAATTGCAATATATATCAACTAGTTGATACGTTGGTGATTGCAATGCTTTCTTTGATTAAAGCAAAAGATCTGAAATTTCGAGTTTGAAATAACTTTTACTAACCTTCGCATACCGATGATATGACATAACTTAGTTACGTTCAGAGATATATATTTATATAAGTGTTACGCGTTTTTGTAGTTACAACGCTTTAGGAATAGTGCGACAATTAGTAACTATGAATTGTTTGTCATTTTTTGTTTTCTACTTAATAAATCTCAAGGAAAATTTGCGATAACAAACTGTTATTTTGGTTAAATATGTCAAAATAATGATAATTTTTTTACCCCTTTATCATTTGATATGTCAATCATCTATGAATCATTTAAAAAACATAACATTCTAAATTAATGTCACTAATTAAATAATATCGCTAATATAAAAACATTTTGTAAAAATTCCATTATGTATTAAGTATTTATGTTTTTTGTAACCTAACTTATTTTTCTGAATTAAATAAAAATTCTTTAATATATAAATATAACTTGTCTTTTTTGCCTTCATTCATAATGAGGAAGTTTTGTCAGCAAATTAAAGTGAGGACTGTACTTTTAATAATAAATATAATTTTAAAAGTTGATTACTAATACACTCCGGAAAAATAGTAAAAACATTTTTATGTAGCAAATAAGTACTAAAATGGTAGTGGTACTACTGCTACCTTCTCTTATGGTGCATAGGGCACCCAATGGTGCATAGGGCACTACATTAGTACACCAAGTAAATGGACAAACGAAACCTTTCTTTAGATCTGAAACGTGCCGAAAAACGAGTGAGAACTTGTTTGGCACGATCTAGTTTTAAGTTAATTTTCTTTATATACTTGTTAAAAAATTTTTTTTTAAAAAAAACTATTTCTAACTCTAAGAATTTAACACTAGAGCAATGATTTTTTCACACATTTTAGATATCGACCAGATTCGTGTTTCTATCGTCTTATTTTACGTTCTTATTCACATGGTGGAGTATGCTCTTAATATATTTAGTTTTTAAGTCAGGCCCAAATTTATAGTGTTAGGGATATTGGCAGCGAAACGTGCTGGGCCCAAGTAAAAAATGATAAGTATAACAAAAAATAATAAAAGATTTATGGCAATGTTTCCAGATTTTCCTGTGACTTAGTACATCACACATCACACCACCATGTCAGCCTGGAGAGCCGTCGGCCTGAACTACGTCAACTATTCCACGATTGCTGCCAAGATCCTACGTAAATGTCTCATCCCCTCGGAGCTGGCCAGCGCGGAGAAACGCAGCATCTCCAGTATCAGGTTCACACCTGGGCTCAAGGGAAACCGGTGAAAGATGCTCCCAAGTAAAAGAATTGCACAGAAAGATGTAAAGTGATCCATCGTCGCGATCATTCCATTTAGTAACTTTAATTTCTACTGATTTATTATTTAAGAATATTATTTTTTTAATAAAGTCAATTTACCGGTACAAAATAGTTTTATTGGTATTGATTTTAAGAGCATGTGCTGACAAGTTACCCGCAGCTGCTTTTCGGTACAACCATTTTCTTCAATTTTCTCCCTGGAATTTAGCACTATTTTTACTATTATTAGCAATGATTTTTCAACAAGTTTTGGGATTCAACTAGAATCGTGTTTGTATAATAATGCATTTATCTCTTTTAACAAATTAAATATAAAATAATAAGACAACGCAAAAACACTTCTTCTCCATATCTAAAACTTGTGAAAAAAATCATTGCTCTAGTGCTAAATTTCAGGGAAAAAATCAAAGAATACTATTGTTTTATGGCGACCGAGGTCAGATCATCACAATTGAGGGAATACTCGAATACTTATGTAAAATAATACCCAATAGAGAGTAAATCCCTGCGAAAAACTTCTTCTGCAGTTCAGCAGGAATTCAACCTAAAATTATAATGGGTGTCTCAATAGCGCACTATTTGATTTATAAATAAAAACACATATTTTTGGAGCGAGTTGTGATATTTTTATTGCATTGTAAAGTAGACATGTTCCGATTAAGTATGGTATAAAATATCCGAAAGATGGCCACCGAAGCTCTGATGACAGGCCATTGCTCGTTTCATGACATTTTAACAAAGATGTGGCTGTATCTCACCGGAGTATATCTAGTCTCAATAACTGGCGCTTTGCATGGTCTGCTGGTTTAAGCTCTTGAGTAAGCTGAATCTTGTGCGGGTGAAGGTGGAGGTCTTTCGTCAAAATTCGCTGCATAGTGCTTCGTGAAATTTGAAGTTGTTGAGAACAGTGCCGAATTGATAATTGATGGTTTCGACGACACTCGTTTACAGCAACAATGTTTTCAAGAGATCGACCGGTACGTCGACGCATAAGAAAACTTACTGTCTATAATCGACCACTCTTCGAATTGTTGAAACATTAGGTGCACTTTCTCAACCGAAAATTCTGCGAAGTTCGCGAGCGGTCTCAGCGTAACTTTCCCCATTTTTGTAATGGGCTTTCACAATGATAACGCGCTGTTCTTTTGTGTAGCTCTCCATCACAGATTATATACTCTCTCCATGTTTTAATAATTGGAATCACGGATTGTAATAAATACTAGTAAATATCGGAATATAGAACATAGCAACATAGGTGACAGCAGAGCTGTCAAATTTCAAAGTTGCCACTTGCACGAAAACAATTTATTCCATTGGCGCCAATATTCAAATATTAGCTTACAATAGTACAAAAATTAATAAATATACATTTTATAGTTTTTTTTTTATGTAGGCATAATATGCGTTTAATCTTTATTACAATTAACGTGTGCTTTAAATATTTTTTCCAATACAAAACAAAGCGTTAGGGTATTGATAAATGTTTTTAGCATTTTATGCATTTTAAAATTCTCGAAAAAAGTTTAAAAAATGGGGTGTATTTTGATACCTCCAAATGTGAGGAATCTAAAAAAAAATTGAACGTCTACGTTTGGATTACCCTATATTGCGCTTTAATAAACAACATATTATGCTTTCAATAACCAGTGGGAATAATATTATACTTTTTTTTGTAAAAAATAAAACACCATTCTGCATTTTATTGCTTTTATTTTGTACATATTTGATACTTTGAATTTATTTTACTATGTCTATAAAAAATAACGATTTGGTCTATCTATGAATATAATATTAAGACCGCATTTCAAAATATTATAACAGTTATATTTACTAATTCGAGTCGGTTTTTTATATTTTTCCCAGCCATGCATTTTGGATAGAATGCCTATTTTCATGTCTGCAAAATGAGCTGTAATGTATTATATAAGAGATATTGTATAATTAAAAAAATAATAATAATGTCAATGATTTTTAACCCTTTGTTTTCATTTTACACTGAAAATTGAAGACTTTTGCAAAAAATGTTTTTCAGTGATTTATCAAAATATATATTTTATTTTTTTTTATTTATTTTTTTTTTTTTAACCACCTCAACAGGGCCACTGAAGGCCCAATTACAGAGGGAACAACATGACAACACCCAGGCTTGAGAAAAATCACTTTTTTGATTTTTTTGTGTTTCTCACCGGGAATCGAACCCGGAACCTCCGTATCGTGAGTCCAGCGTCTTAGCCATTAGGCTACGGAGGCCGCCTATATTTTTATATATCGGAAGTGTTCTCACCAAAGGAGTTCAGGGAATTAATGCAAACTTGGTCACTTATCGTGAGTCGCAACTATCTTATCTGCAAGGCTTACGGAGGCCCGCCTCATTCTCATGGAGGTGGCTCTCACCAAGGGAGTTCAGGGAATTAATGCAAACTTGTCATGGGTAAAGCCCACTATTTATCTGCAAGGATTGGACATACTCAAAATATATACCTACTTAATGGTTGACATGTTGTTGTGGGGTCTAAAGGCTTACAGGTCTTTACATCTGTACTGTACTTCACAGGATCATTTCTGTAGTACTTCCGCCCATCTAATTCCCCCCCACCGTAACGGTGTCCCAGCTGGCCTCAACATAGCTCTAGTTTTAGCGCTGATGACGTTATTATGTCTGATGTACAGCGAAGACATCCTTGGCGCGTAAAGTCCTCTCTGGGGCTTATATCTATCCGGTTGCAAGGAAAACAGGCGCAACCTGCACAGTATAGAAAATCGTCGCTTCTGCACCGATGGAGTATTATTGTTACGTTTTGGAAAGTAGTTAAATGCCTTTGCCCTCCCAAGCTCACTCATGAGCGGAAACAGTTAAAAGATTAGTTGCCCTCTGTGTACTAAATGCCTTCGCCCTCCCAATCTCACATCATGAGACGGAATCATGTTAAAAATTGATTGGAGTGCCGTATGTGTTTTGGAATTTGGTGATGAAACGCCATATTTCATTTAATTTGGTCATGTTTGTTGGGAGGTAATTGTGACGCTGCAGCAGCCAACCGATCCCAATGAAGCAAAGAAAAATCTCTTGTATCTGTTGATTTCTGAACAAAAAGATACATATTGTAGGTACTAATTCGTCATTCGAATCACTGTTTTGATAAATATAATCAGTGTTTTTATTTTGCTAAAGAGGCGTCAGCCCTGCGATTCCGGTCGTAAACCCAAACGTCACTAGACGCCCCATTTCTCGCCGAACTGTCAAATCGCTGTCAAATCGTTTATTTTTATTTTATTTTTGTTAGGAACAATAACAGACAAAAGGATAAAAATACAATACAAAAAATATTTTTAAATATGCCTAAGGTAGACCAATTGCCCTTTAAAATTGTTTCGTGTAGTTGAGTGACATACCACACAAAGATTAATTAAATATAAATATAAGTAAATACACATAATGATTAAGTAAATAAATCAATATAAGTAAATATAAGTGATTAAGTGATAATGCAATATAGTAAATAATGATAAGTAAAATATGCAAGCAAGTGATTACACACTATCTCAAGAACAACCTTTTCTTGAACCCGTCTACGGAGCTTCCGAAGATGTCCATACCTTCAGTGCTGTCCCTGTGTATTACGTTGTACTCTCTGCACATACGAGAGAGAGGATTGTTAATAACCCTGTATTGGAGGGAAAAGCGCTCAAACTCTGAAAATGTCTGGATTACGCAGTCGTATGTTGGCACGCAGACCGATTTCACTTATTAGCGTTGGTGTCAAGGTGACTATTATAATTTTATGCAAGCAAGTGAGATCGATATACTTTTCTCCTTTTTTCTAAACTGTCCAGTTTAAAAAAATGTAATCGATTCTTTATAGTTGTTTAAATCTGCGACTCGCTCCAGATCTATAGGCAAGAGTTCTAAGAATTTGGCTTGTATCGATTCGATTTTTATCTATGTAAACAGAATAGTGGGGACTCCATATTGGGGGATCCATATTCTAAGATGCTTCTAAACTAAGGACAGTTATTTTTTTTTTTAGTGTTTCTGTTTTTTTAAAGGCAGTAAAGATATCCTCAATAGAATCTCAACCATTCTGTTTGCTTTGTGAATTATGTTTAGAAAACGTGAAAGTTGAAGGAAAGCTTATGAGTCAAAGGTAACTCCAGGGTCCTTTATAGAGTTTACTCTTTTGAGCGGTACTGGTACAAAGTGAGTAGGAATAATTTATCACATTTTTGTTTTTAGTGAAACTTATTTGTTGACATTTGCCAATATTCAAGTTCATATCATTTACCACACACCAACGAGATAGAGTATCTAGATCAGCTTGTAACTTGTAACAGTCATCAAGTGTCTTTACTTTTGAGAACATTTTTAAATCGTCAGCATAAAACAAGACAGAGAGATTTAAGTTGATTTGGGAGATCGTTGATAAAGATCAGGAATAATAGGGGTCCCAAGTGAGAACCTGTGGTACCCCCGAAGTTACAGGCTCCGGGTTGGAGTCAAACCCGTTTACAGCTACTATTTGGTTTCTGTTGGTAATGTAGGGATGAGAGCCATCTAAGCAAGTCTCCGTGAATGCCAACGTCTTTCAGTTTTTTTATTAGAATGAAATGATTAACTCTATCAAAGGCCTTTCCAAAATCGGTATATATGACATTACTTGTGTTCTAGAGTCCATAGAGTGGCAAAGGTAGTTGGTGTATTCCCAGAAGATTAGAGATCGTTGATTTCTTTGGGATGAATCCATGTTGCTGAGGGCAGAGCAATTGCTGAACGTGATTATAAATATAATTATACACAAGAGATTCAAAGACTTTCCCAAAGCACGATAGCATACTTATGGGCCTGTAATTTCTCACATCGTTCTTGTTACAGACTTATGAATAGGGGTTATATGTGCCAGTTTTCCATAAGTCTGGGAAGCTGCCTTCTTTGAGTGACTTATTAAAAATCATGTGCAGAGGTTTAGCGAGCTGATTAGCGCAGCTAACAATGAACAAAGGTGGAATACCGTCCGGGCCTGCTCCCTTATTAGGATCTAGTTTCAGGAGTCTTTTGTTAATATCTGATAATGATAGCTCAACTTTACTTAAAAGAGGTATTGCAGGATGATTCGTCACAACATCGTTAGTAACATTTGTATTTAGCGATGAAGTAAAGACGGAGGCAAAATATTTGGAGAAAAGATTACATATTTCAATACCCGAGTTAGCGTTTTCATCGTCGAGGTACAGAGTTTTTGGGAGAGTGTTGGTCATTTTATTTGACTTAGTAAATGTCCACAACTGTTTACAATTAGTATTCAATGAGTTTTCAATATTTTGAATATAGGATCTAAAACATTCTCGGATACCAATTTTGGTTCTAGCTCTTATTTTAGAGAACACTTCGTAATCTAAAAGGATTGTAGAATTTCTTAAATCTTTTCTATACTTTTCTTTTTCTTTTGATTTGATGAATGAGAGGTTTACTAAACCAGATAGGATACTTGGAACTCCTATGTTTTTTTATTGGTGTGTGCTTCATAATTACATCCCATAGCTTATTATACATTGTGGTCAGTGAAATTCTTACAATCTAAGTTGTTTAAGACTGACCAGTCAATGCATGCGAGTTCAAGGTTGCACATACCATAATTAGTTTTTTTGAAGTTATATTTTGGAACTCCGGGTTATTTTGGGAGACTTTTTTCACGGATAAATTTAAATTCTACTTTGAACGGTGGATGATCTCTCTAAACCTTACTTTTTTTGACGAAATTTACTTCTCCAAAAATGTTGATCTTTTATGTCTTGTGGAATGCATAGACCTTGAGAGAATCTACCAAGATTCTACTCTACTTTGAAGCCAAAAATCCGATTCCGATTTTTGACAGTGACAGTTGAGGGAATCGGTAAAATGTCTTAAACCTTAGTAGAATCGCAGCGCTGATCTTCACTTCTAAATGGGCTGGTTCACCGAATTTTCCTGAGAATGCAGATTTTAAAAAAAGGCACAAAACCATTAGTGCAAACCGTTTGTAAATCGAATAATTAATAAGCGAGATACGATAATTTAAGGTTTCAGCTTTGTAAAGGTTTTGTATGAAATGCGATTGGTGACGTCACCGATCGCATGCAAAACCCAAACTTTAAGATGTCGTATCTAACAAACGGATTGCACACATGGCTTTTGTGATTTTTAGATATATTTATTTATATATTTTCCGAAAATTGTATGCAATATGGATTTAAAAAATGGAAAATGTATCTTCCTTATATGTCATTTATTTATTCATTTACATATTTATCATCCACCGCATTTTAACATGATGCATAGATGACTGTTGACAATTTGTTGGCAGTTGGCGTCAGAACTAAGCTATGTTTACGTGACTTGGCATCTCAACAGAAACTGAGAAGCTCTGGAAACGAATATGGATTATCTTAAGCGTTTACAGGGCTTATGACCTGTCATCGATAGCGACAAGGGTGTATTTACAACATTCTCCATTCCGCCCATCATCTGATAACCATACCTGACTAATTCTGGTAGAATCTTGAATTTCATTTGTTTATTTTTTGTAATCTGACATATTGAGAAAATGATTTTTGGCTGGAATTAACGCCATTTCTCCGAAGCGGTAGGCAGGAGGACAGAACACGACACCACTCTATTCATACATCTTCTCACGCACGCACGCCGATTATTCTGACTTTTCACATGACCACTTTCAAGTACTTATTGTATTTGATCATGCCACGTCTTTCTCGGCCTTCCTTGTCTTCTACATCCAGGCACACTTGCATTATAACTTATTTTAGCCGTTCTTTCATCACTCATAAAAGCCCTTTCTTAATTTTGTCGATGATGCTGAAATTCATTAGATAATATTATTAAAACGTTTTCCTGATACAAAAATTAATATGGATATTTTTTTTTAAAATCGGTAATTAATCAATTATTTCATATTTTTTTCTTTATTTGGAATACCAAAAGCTACATACTACATTATAATTAGGTATTATTTTGTATTTTTATCAGAACAGGAAAAGAAAAATTGCTACCAAAAAAGACCTACAATTATTTCAGAAGTTCTCCTGAAACGTTCCTGAAAACAATTTTATTAAACGATTTCTGCCAAAAACCCAAAGATGCATAGTTCGAAATAAAAGTCTTGGTTCGAATTTTCAAACATTAAAATATGCACAGAGCTATATATGTATAATGTATATATTTAGAGAAACGTTGCTCCTAGTCAGCGACGCTCCGACGCACGACAAAATATAAAAGCAATTACCGACCGCGAAAACAGTAACCTGTAATATCGGCCGGTAGAGTACCGCCTAAATGTCGGTAACAGCAAACTGCAACCTCTGTATTTTTTCTTTGCATAAACTGTTTTATCTGCCGGTAACCGCTAGTTTTATATTTTGTCGTTACGTCGGAGCGTCGCTACATAGGGAAGGAACAACCTGTTTAGTTGTCTTCTGAATGATTAGTCTTTAGTAAGTATAAAAGTCAATGAAAATATGTTAAATATTGAAGACTTAACACACGTGGAAAAAGACAACGTCCAGCAATATTAACAATATTTTGAGTAGTTATGTCCAAAGGCCACAAGCCCAAACCCAGCCAACGACAGGTCATAAATTCTGTAAACGCTTGAATATCCACATTCCCAAGTTTGGAAATAAGCTTCTTCATCGAAAATCGAAGCAATTTCGTTCTGAATTAATAAAGTTCTGCATATCGAAATTTCGAACGGTCTATTCCAAATTTTCACTCGTGTTTTCTTATCCAGATTGTGAATATGAGGTACCTCCAGTCAACATTCGGATCTGTGCTCCAGTTTTCCTCCTCGGCTTTTATTCCTTTAGTCGTGTTTCAGAATCTGCGCTCATCTTCCTCCCCGGCATTTGCTTCTTTTCAGAATCTGTATGAATCTGTACTCCTGTTTTCCTCCCCGGCTTTTATTTCCTTTAATCAACTTTCTTTATTTTTAACGTCAGTTTCCGCCTTTCGCTTTTTATATTTATTTTTATTCTAGCTCTTACGAGGCGATGATCACTTCCAGTGTTAAAATGGTTTAGTACGTCCTGAACAATATATTTGCAGTCGGTTAGAATAAAGTCAATCTCGTTCTTCGTATTTCCATCCGGGCTTCTCCACGTCCATTTCCTATTTGATTTTTTCTTGAAGAAAGTATTCATGGCAAACAGGCTGGTCTGATGAAGAAAGTTGAGGAGCATGGTACCTCTGTTATTTCGGGTCCCTGTTCCGAAGTTTCCGATTGCTACTTCTTGGTTTCCTTGCTTTTTTCCAAGTTTTGAGTTGAAGTCTCCAATAACAAAATTATATTTCGTTGTAGAATTTGTCCTGATGATGATGATGAATCAACTTTCAAGATCTATCAGAATCTGTGCCCCCGTTTTCCTCCCCGGCTTTTATTTCCTTTAATCAACTTTCAAGATCTATCAGAATCTGTGCCCCCGTTTTCCTCCCCGGCTTTTATTTACTTTAATCAACTTTCAAGATCTATCAGAATCTGTGCCCCCGTTTTCCTCCCCGGCTTTTATTTCCTTTAATCAACTTTCAAGATCTATCAGAATCTGTGCCCCCGTTTTCCTCCCCGGCTTTTATTTCCTTTAATCAACTTTCAAGATCTATCAGAATCTGTGCCCCCGTTTTCCTCCCTGGCTTTTATTTCCTTTAATCAACTTTCAAGATCTATCAAAATTTGTGCTCGGGCTTTGTGCTCAGATTGTTGAATGATTTCTTTATCACTTAACTAAACCCTCTATTGAGATAAAAATTTCAATGTATTCAAAAAGTATTTATTTTAAAGAAAAGTAAAACAAACCATGCTACTCAGTAGCTTTAATCAATTCTAGAAACTTAAGTAAAAAACCGTAATGTTTAAAAATTTTGTTTTAATTAATCACTATATCATTATTTTATAAGTTATTTATTTGATGTTGCTGAGTTTTTTATTAGAAGTCCATCAATTCGGAAACTAAAAATAAGACATGAAAAAGTTAGCTAATAAAGACTTCTTATCGTCATCTCGAAATAATACAAGATTCAGGAAATTAACCCTAGACTTCTGATATCAAAATATTAGAACGTGTAATTAAATGAAGAGATTAAGAAATTAGCCCTGATGTTTTAATAATAGAATATGTAAACGATGATTAGCATTAATATTTTAGGTTACCGCAATTAATTTAGAATTTTTAAGAACGTGATGCAAATTTTTCATTAAGCATCAAGCGCTCAGCAAACTACAGCATGATAAATAATGTTACTTTGTAAAAAAAATAAAAATATTTGAAGTCGTTTCATAAACCTTCTTAATTAAAAACTTTTATTCTCTTCCGCAAATTCACTGATTGTTAAAAAAAACAAGTTTTCGTTATTATCCTAATGGTTGTTTATTCTAATGGTGTGTTTTTCTTACTTGAAGACCTCTTTAGTTCGTCTTCGTCGATATTTTACTCTACGCAGCAGTAATGTTGGCAGTGTTATTGTAGTTCAGACTCTCTATATTGATAACATTGTCTGCGAGTTTTAACATAGAGATGAACAACTTAATTTGCTGGTAAAAGTGTTCTTCCTCTTGATCCTTGTGGAGGTAATTGTCATACACCAACCCAAAGTACAAGTTCTTCAGTCTGTCAGTCGTTTTCCATGTGAGGACGCTGGTTATATCAGCTTTTAACTGTGTGATTTTTACAACTAGCTGTCTCCAGTAATCGTTGTCTTTCTCTGTGACGTTATAAGGAGTCGGGGTGTATCCTAAGGCTGTGGAATTCTTCTTAAGTTTGTCTAGCTGGCCGATGGCAGACAGGAACTGCCTTTCGTAAGCGAGACCTTCCACGTAAGGCTGGTTGACAATAAAGTACTCGTAATTGTTGACGTCATCGTCGGCAGCGAGGGGGTCTATTTGCGGGACAGAACCGTTCACTTCAGGCAACGGGGAGTATCCGGTTCCTTCTGGGTCTATCAGATTCCGAAGATATCCATCCACTAAAGTGTTATCGTCTGTGACGTTGGGGGAGTTGGCATCGCGCCTCCTCCGAGACTTGTTTTCTTTGTCATTGTTTCCTTCATCTCGCTGCTCTGCAAAACCTTCAAAGAAAGGGCGCCAGAATGAAAGACTTAGCTTATCGCCAGGCTTCAAAGGGAACGGGAAGAGGTTCGGATCGAAAAAATTCGGGAATTTGATCTTACCGTCGTTAGGTCCGTCACTTTCCTTCTCCGATGAGTCTCTGACTTTGTTTTTAGGAACAACGAACGGTGGATATCTAGAAGAATCATTCTCCTCACTGTTCTCGGGGTTCATTCGATCGCTGATCCATATTTCTTCTGCCGAATCTGTGCTATCCGATGGTGATGCTAACGCTGTAACCAGTAGCAGAGCGCCACACACCAAAAATACTAAATCTTTAGTGCCCATCTGAAAAAATACAAACAGTCTAAATATTATCAAGTAGAAGACAAATGGGAAAAAAATTACAATTTCAGTGCCGCAGCAATTTTCAGAACCTTCTATGGCTTTGGTTAAATTGGCTTTACAACGGAATCACAGAGTCACGAGTTTTATAAACCAGGGTCGTGATTATTTTATCATTTTACAGTTTTGAAGTAATGAAAACTGCATAAAATCGTACCACGTTCAAGTATTTAACAACAATTACGTGACTATTATAAAAATACGTTAATTGTCATTAACTCCCGACATGACTTTCGACCACCAGATATGTCGTGATGTACACGTTATTACCAATATGAAAATGATTTGGCATAAAAAAAAGTTATTAGGTCGACTGTAAAGAATTAATATTTACTCGGTTAAAACAAAATGCCGCCATTATAACTCCTGCATCACACCTGTTCTCCTCTATGGCTGCGAATCGTGGCACCAGGGCCCAAGACAGCAGACTTCTGAGCTTTGAGAATAGGTGTCTTAGAAGAATTTTAGGTGTGCGGTGGTTTGACTTTGTAAGGAACACAGAGGTGAGGCAACGGACACAACAACCCTCGGTATCTACTGTAATCCGGCGAAGGCGTTTCGGCTGGCTAGGCCATATACTACGTATGCCTCCCGAGAGCCTTAACCATGCTTGCCTATTTTACAAAGCATCAGGTTCTCGGCGTCCTGGTCGTCCACTGTTGACAATTCGTCGGCAGTTTGGGTCAGAGCTGCGGGACGTGGACTTGACTTGGGAGGATGCACGGGAGCTAGCGGCCGATCGCTTGGCCTGGAGGCAGTTTGTGGATTCCATATGCTCCACATAGGGAGCGGATATGGTATGATGATGATGATGTAAAGAATGATAATTCTCGTTTCCAATCCTCAATTCCTTTTATGATAAAACAATATTTTTTACTGTAGGTAGGTATAGTCAAATAGGTAGGTACCTACGCACTTATTAAAGTACAACAATTTTAAAAACTAAATTTATGTTGATTTACAGTGATTCTAAAACTTTTAAGGCAATTAAAAGAAAATGGAAAGGAATGAACCTTATTTAGTGTTCCCAAAAATATTTATTTTTGTGTTCCCAAAAATTCGTCGTATACTGTATCATAAATATATTAGTCATTATTGCATCGTGTAAAAGTTGATTTGAATAAAAACAGATAACATAAAATAGTAATGCTATAAAAAAGTAGGTATAATAAAAAATTCACGATTGTAAAATTATTACTTACGCTCCACCGTAAGTCACAGCATTAGAAATTTAGGTGTTTTCAAAATGACAATCCCAATTTGTTATGCTTAGAAAAATTTATCACAAATACTTAAAGCTATTATCTAGGGAAATATCTTTACCGATTTTCGAAAAAAGTTATGACATCTACGTAATAGGAACTATTCTAGGCGTCAAGTTGCTCGAATTTGGGCGTTTCTAATACTGTCCTTCAGAGTTTTTCCAGCGATACATTTTAGAATTTTCATCTTCAAGACTCTCAGCGTGGATTTGGTCTTACGTGTGTGACGTGTGATGTATGTCCGCCCTTGTTTCCATTCCATATGTCATTATGGGGCGAACACAGGGTTTGTAAATTTTCACCTTACTATCTGTTATCGTGTATTATTATAAAAAAGTGAGATAATAAAATTAAAATAAAATTGGTAGTCTGATTCCTTAGAATTCGATGTGCTCTTTGTGTCTTTAATTACAAATTATTTTTATTTTGCTGTCCCCTTTAGTAAGGCTGATCTTTGAAAAATCCTGATAATTAAAACAAAAATTTCCCAAAATTATTACTTCAAATTTAGATGTTTTAAAAATCTTATCTTAAAGTACATCTTTCGGAATATTTATTTTTTTAAATTGCATTTAATTTATAAAAATATAGAATTTTTCATTTCCTTTTATATTTTCTGCAAAACAAATCTAATATAAACATGATTAGATCAGAATTTAAATGTCAGGTTACTCATTTTAAAATGCGGTGCATTTAATTTGAGAAACGAGTTTTACCAGGATAATTCAATTGAGGTGAAAAGTGCACTTCCGTCTGATTTGCAGCCAGTTGCCTCGGTAAGATGAGACCATTCAACAGCGCTATTCTAGATCTTTATCGTGTTGCTCTCATTTCAATTAAAATCGAATTTCTTCTGTGAAAATTTACATATTTTAATGAAATTTTGCACTATTTGCACAGTCGGTAGGTAGTCGAACATATTGCATGCAATATTATATTCGGCCTTTTTTTTTGTAGAGAAAATCGTTTAAAATGTTATGAACGTGAAAACTAAATATAATAGGGCTACGAGGCAAATAAGAACCGTCTATCTGAAGCATTTCGAACCAGAAGGTTATTATCGACCAGGAATGCAAAAGTTTAATGCAAGATCGAAATTTTATTTTATGTTTTAATTTGAAATAAAAATATTTGCGCCTGATTTATAGGCAACCATATAGGTACCACACAGCACTAACTCGAGAAAGTCAACTTTTGTGAAATCGCTAAAATGTGATTTTATTTTAGTATATTGAACATTGAAGGTAAGATGATCAGTCTACAGGTACAAATACTAGGTATCTAAGTAAAGGTTGCTAAAGATGCGGGACAGAAAACTGTAATGTTTCATGTGCAGTTTGCAAACTGTCCCGTATAAAGCGAAAACTGTATGAAACATTAAATGATTGGCGCGACGCGCGACGTTTGGCTTACCTGACAGTTAATGTATTGGATGCTTTTATTACATATTTACATTATTAGCTATATATTAACAATTTCCTGTGTGCAAACAAGCGATAATAACTTACAATCGCGCTTAAAAAATATACGTATTTAGCGTGTCTTTTGACATACTGTACAGTTTTCTGAACAAGAAACTGTGCAGTTTTCGATCCCGTAAAAAGTGCGCATAAAACGACATCATGAGCGCGATCCGCGGCGATTGGATATTAATGGATTTTAATTTTACAATTTTACATCTCAACAGAGACGAGAAACTTGGAAGGGAATATGGATATTCTAGGCGTTTACAGGGCTTATGACCTGTCATTGGCTGGGTTAAGTGGCCACTTGATGTATTACAACATTCCCCATTTCACCTAGTATTTGATATCCATATCTGCCCATATACTTTTGTCTACAAGTATTTTGTCTACAAAATGTTGATTTTAATTTTATTTATCGGGAGGGACACGGACGAAATAATCAAGATGTAATTATTAATATAACGTAATTTAGTGGTAGCGCATTTGGGTACAGTGATTGAGGTCGCGGGTTCGATTCGCGTACATGAAATTTTTATTTACATGTGATTTTTATATTAATGTTTATTCTTTTGTAAGGATAGGAGATAGGATGGTCTTTGGATAGGTATTGTGATAAGGTACGGCAGGGGTGTATGGGGGCACAAGGGGTGTACAGGGCACGTATGAAGGGCACGTATGAAGTAGTGTCTGCCAGATGGGATGATAGTGTGAAATGCATACATGCGTTCTGTCCCCTCCCCTCTTTTCCCTAATCCCCCCTCCATTGAGACCCTGACCGCGGATGCACGGGTGGATATCTGGGATGGGGGGCCTGGCGAGGCAGGATACCGGTCTCCACACGGGTGGTTGTAATTACTAATAAATAATGATCGGGGTAGAAACTAACATCCCTACCACTGTTAATTTGGGCCGACTCTGGTTGGTTTGGATGATGGAAACAATGACAATTATAATACATAAGCCGAGACGGTGGTAGGGGTACAATGAAAGCATTTGTTCGCGTACATAATCGTAAATTCATCCGTATTTTTATCACACTAAATATCTTAAAATCGCGGTTTAGCTTGTTGAAAAAATCGGTAGAGTTGGCTGGACTGAAAAAGACTCAAAAGTCTTTAAAGCCGTTTAAGGAAAGGGTGGGGCTTTCATTGTAATGTTTATTTCATGTGTGATACCTTGAACTGGTACTGAAGCGTAAGACTGACTTTCATGTAATGTAATGATCGAGAATCACTGCACTTGGTGTACCGATGCAGTGCCCTATGCACTTTGGGTGCGGATAAGGGAAAGTAGTGGTAGTAGTATTGTTATGCAAAGTAATAAGAATGATTCAAGCCACATGCCGTGCATCATAAACATATAAAAACGAAAAAAAATCCCAAAAACTAAAATATCAAATAATTACTAAAAACAACACAATATCAAATAAATGCTCAAAAGCAAAACAAAAATTTCCCATTAAAAAAAAAAAAGTTTCACTATATTCCATTTAAAAAATCAATAGTAATGTACGGTTTACGTATTTTATTAATTTATTATGTATAGATTTAATTTTTTCATCATCATACCCTATGTGGAGCACATGGATTCCACAAACTGCCTTCAAGCCAAGCGATCGGCCGCCAGTTCCCGCGCATCCTCCCAAGTCAGGTCCAAATAAATCTAATAATACTTCTTAAAATACCTACGTACTAAAAAACACAATTAAAAAGTTGTTTTTTTACTTGCCTTCAAACATCAAATTTACCTGGCTGTATAAATATTTTATGAACCCTATTGGTAGAGTTTCTATGGAGTTTGCGCAGTGATTGATGAAAGCGCACCAAGTTTGAATTCAAAGATGGCTGCCGAAGTTTTTGTCTTTGATGGCTGCTTTTTATGTCAAAAGAAAATAATTGCAAATAAATTATTGGTGGGGCACAATATCGCGACTTCTCGGTTTTTGTATCAATGTATTTGTTTTTGTGAGCTTTTTATGATACATTTCCAAGGAAGAAAACAGGGTAAAAGTTTATTTATTGAATAATTTATTACGCAAATAAGCCAAATACAATCTACAGTGCCTTTAACAGTCAATGTAATTAATTTGAGAGCAGAGACATTAATATCATTGCTTGAGAGCTTATAATTTTGAATTCCTATTTCAAAATAATTTAATAATTCAATTTTCTGTCATTTATTTTATGGATCTTTCAAGAGCATTTTGGCAAACAAAATTCCGAACGCTCTCTTGCGGAATTCAAATGAGATGATATTTTTTGCGGTTTTCCTGAAGCGTAAGACTGATCATCTTGCTTCCATGTAATAAGTCCAATGGTCAAGTGCATAGGTGTCAAATGTGTCCACTTAACATATTTTTTTTATAGTAGTTTTGACACAAAATGAAAAAAAAATAGAGGGTATGCGGTTTAAAACAAACTTACTTTTTTTTATCGACCTACTGTATTCAGTCAGATATAAATATAACAGGTCACAGTGACATCAGTAGCTCAATCACAGATAACTATCGACATAGTTAAAAACGTGCTAACCACGTGCTAACGCTAACGATTTGACCGATCACAATGAAAATACGTTCCATACCACGTTCGCCGAGCCGAGCATTGCCGATCTGAGCCGAGCGGAGCCGATGCACGCGGTATCGCGGCCGTACGTCAATCGTCAAATCACGCGCTTGTCGGATTGTTTATTATGTCGACTGCTTTTCTCAATATTTGGCTTGCCGAAAACCGGGTAAATGCAATACGGCACTCGAGAAAGATTGAATGAAGATATGTGCGAATAAGACATATCTCAGGAAATGGATCACGACTAGAAGCGCTCGTTTAATAATCCCGATCGATAACTTTTAACGCGTGTTCCATTGTGATCGCGAAAACGTTAAACATCCATGGGTAAGAAATCGTTATCACGTCGCTTATTACCGAGTTGATAGTGATCTGTGATCGAGCAACAGGAGTTTAAAGCCCTGACACCCACCATAGACCAAATTAGAAGTACCCAACTAAAACTTTTATTACATACACGCTCAGAAAAGTAGATTTTTAAAATATCTCCTTGTATTGGTAGTTTATGTTGGAACTATGAGATGCGGACCTACCTTAAAAAGATGAACAAGAGCTGGCAGTCCAATACACAGCTTGGAGGTAGTTTGTTGACTCCATATGCTATTCACAGGAAGCAGATAAGGACAAAGAGGAAGAAGGGTGAAATTATTAGTAAAATTAGGCTCTGGCAGTTAAAGGGCAATGAAAAAACAAGAGTATGTAGTAGATATTATTTAATAATCATTAAATGTTACGAACTGTAACTGCTTCAAGCAGTTAAGAAGATATTTAAAGCTGTAAATGCATTTAAATATGTGACTGAACAGTTAAAATAAAAAATCTCAAGATATTTAAAATACAGCTCAATCTTGTGAAAAAAAGGTCAGACAACTGTTTCCACAAAATTAATTTTTTATCTTAATTTTGCTTATTTTGGTTTATTCAATACCCGGGTAACAGAAAATAAAAGAGATTTAAAAAACCTGTTAACTAATTTAATCAAAATTATTTTCAAAATAATAAATATTCCGAAATACAAATATAATCAAATCTTAAATACGCTGTAAAATAGTATACAGATAATACAATAAATAGTTTTTAAAATACATTTTATGGTAAAAATATACAAGTACATGTACATATGGCAATATTAACAGTAGAAAACTAACTCTATAATTACATAATACGAAATGTTATTAAACACCAGCCGTTTCATTCTAATCTGGAATAAATCCTTTGGAAATTGACTAGACTAAATGATCGGCTGTAATGTGACCACAGAAAATCATGTTCATGAGACTTCACTTATTACATTATCTAGGTTGGCAGCAATATCATGTTCCACTATGTCCATTTCCTCTTCGTAAAATAGACTCATTTCCAGTTCATCTTCCTCCAAGTCCCGGTTGACTTGGTCTTTCGCTAACTCGCACGATTCTTCATTATCGTTCTTATTAAATTTATCAGTACTAGTTTTAATTACATCACTACCGCAATTTTTTAAAGTTTCTTCTATTATTTCTGCGTCGTTATCCACATTGTTTTTCATCGCTCACCTCTTTAACGCTTTCACTGTCTTTGTCTGAATCGTAGAATTCATCTTCTATTTGGTCACCGTTGTCTGCGACCTCACTGGGTGGTTTATCATTGCTGATAACTGATTCCTCAGAGTGGATTTCTTGTAATAATTCGTTTCCATCACTTGCAAAATCAATTTGTTCCTCGGAGTTTACTTGAGATATTTGTTCAATTTCATCAACAATTTGAGGTTTTCCATCATCCGAAATTATAACATCACAGTCTTGGGATGTGCTAAATGATAAAACGTCTTTTCCACTTACAACGTTAGTAATTTGGGGAACCTCGGAGTTTACATCAGATGTTTTTTCAATTTCGTCAACAATTTGAGGTTTTCCATCATCCAAAATTATAACATCACAGTCTTGGGATGTGCTAAATGATGAAACCTCTTTTCCACTTACAACGTTAGTAATTTGGGGAACCTCGGAGTTTACATCAGATGTTTTTTCAATTTCGTCAACAATTTGAGGTTTTCCATCATCCGAAATTATAACATCACAATCTTGGGATGTGCTAAATGATGAAACATCTTTTCCACTCACAACGTTGATAATTTGGGGGACTGTCTCATCTACGGCATTATCATCTTCCGCAAGAGATGCTGATTCCACAGAAACAGTTTTGCTAACTTCGGAGAAATCGTTACTATCATCTACTTCCATGACATCATTGGAACTTTTGCTCTCGACATTGGTTTTACCTAAAGAATGAGAGCTCTCATCTTCTATTAAGTTGATTCCTGACATGGCAGATTCAGGACGTACTGTATTCAAGCTATTGAAATCTCTGTTACATTTTCTCTTGGGTTCACTTTTACAACTGTCCTGAGAATCTGAAGAGGTTAATTCTATAAGTGAGAAAGCGCTACTGTTGGAATGATTACTGTCGTCATTTGATTCATCCTCAACTTTTCTTTTTCTCGATTTTTTAGCATCTACTTTTTCTAACTTTAGATAGTCGCATATTTCCTTGAGGGAGGAACTTTCATCAACTGTAGCACTTTCTTTGTTTCCCTCTGTCGCTTCCCCTTTATCACCACTTTCCTTAACATTTGATTTGTCTATAGAATTGCCTTTATTGTCTGAACTGGTAGTATCTGGTTTATCATCTACTGTTGGACTTTTCTCTTTATCTCCAGTCTCCTGCTCTTCGTCCTCATCTTCGTCTTCAGACCCTTCAGATTTATCTGCCTCCATATCAAGAACTGGCTCAGCAACGAGCTTCATGCTTGCCTGTTTCTCAGCAAATCTAAAAATTGTAAAAAAAAATTATTTATCAACTTCATTTTCTAGTAATAGCAAGCTCATGGGCGTGGGTTCTTGCCACTTCTGTCACCATTTATGTAATAAAATTAACTTTTGTATAACTTAAAATTATTATATTAATATTTTGTTGATTACTTCAAAAACATAAAACATAAAAACAGAATAAAATCATTTTTATTTATGCTTTACATATTACAAATAAGCAACTGTGTACAGGATGGGTACTATGCAACAATAATAAATGTTTCAATATTTTTAGATACTTAAGTGATAGCCTTTAAGTGGACATTATTGTTAGAAATTAATATCGTATATATTTAAAATAAGTGTATGTCTGTTGGCTGTCCATAAACAAATAAAAATAAAAAATAAAAAAAATAAAATGTACCTGATGTGTAGAATTCATAATTTTGTGAATAAAAAACCAAAATAAAAATTAATGTGAATTTAAACCATTAATTAGGAAGTGAAATTCAAGCAACAAAATTTACTAACTAACTAACTAACCATCACGCCATTTCCCTGAAGGGGTATTTCCGACTTCTTACATGCCCACTTTCAAGCACTTGTTTTACTTGATCATGCCATGTCTTTCTCGGCCTTCCTCGACTTCTACATCCAGGCACAGTCGCATCATATATTTTTTTAGCCGTTCTTTCATCATCCATTCGCTCTACATGACCGAACCAACGTAAAAGACCTTTCTTAATTTTGTCGATAATGTGATAATGTTAAAATTTAATTACCTTCAATTTGATTACGTAATTTAATTACCTTCACCAAGAAATTAACAAATGCCCACTGTAACAATGATTACTAAACCCCTCTGTCTATCTAAATGTTTAAATATTTAGCATTTATAATAATCGCTAAATTTTCAGATGAAAAATGTAAAAATTCATCTTTGGATTCATTTTTAGGTTTGCTGGGAGACAGTGGATCAAGATTGGGAGGTGTAGCAGAGTCAGGAAAGACATAATTTAATAAGTTGTACTGTGCTAGGGTCTCTTGCTGACGTGTTTATTAAATGAAAAAAAAATAAAAGTACGACTCACTCATTGAGAACCTCCATCTCCCTGTGCTTGGATATCTCCCGGTTCCTCTGCAGCGCGGCAGCCAGCTCGGGGTCATCGTCCGCCGGGTCCACATGCGCCCCGAGCCGCCAGCTCAGGTCCTCGTACTCCTGCTCCCGCCGCCGCTGCTGCAGCAGCGTGCCGATCTCCACGAACGCCAGGCGGGCTGGGGACAGAACCGACGGACTTAGGATCTTGCGAGTGTATTTATTTATTCTGAGTTATAATCACAAGAAGAGTTCCAGAAACCAATGTGCAATGGTTATCGCTTGTGGCTTATACTATATCGTACGTGTAAGTTCAAAAACGCGGAAGAACCATTTGTGAAAATGTTCAGGGGAGACAAAAAACCCTCCAATTTTGTAAAAAAAAGAGGTAAACATGAAATTTGTATCGGGATATACGCGGTATTGCTTGCTTCTTTTGTGAAGATGGTTTATTTGCGGTTTTGACATTAACCGAGTGCTAGCAGTCTATTAGTCAATTTTAAATTTGAATTAACAAATCGATGCAGCTTGTTTTGTTCAACGAAAATCACCAAAAATGTGTATTTTGAACTTGTTGGCTCATACACGGTATTGAACTTACATAGACGATATGCTGACCGCATGAAAACTTGATGTATGGTGATGTAAGCTTTAAAATAGCATTTACTCATATTGAGTATTCTTGAACTTGACACGTCTGCGCTCTGTGACATCGAAATAATGTTTGAAAATGTTTTTGTAAGGTTTTTAATGTTCAAAATATGTCCAGTACAAAACAAGTAGGTACTTGTGGAATCTATACGCTCCACATAGGGAGCGGATATGGAATGATGATGATGCATATGGGTTCCACAAACCGCCTCAAGCTAAACGACTAAGTTTGGCAGCGAGTTGCAAAGACGCGCGGGTGTAATCACATATACAGTGAGTGGAACAGGGTGGTCACCTTCGCTGTGCAGTTCGTCGGGCCGCAGGTCCAGGCCCTGGTCGCGCGCGCAGTGCTCCACGCAGCGGTGCACGTCCAGGAAGTCGGGGAACCAGTAGGGGCGCGAGGCGGCGGCGGCGCGCACGGCGGCAGCCAGGCGCGGCAGGCGGCCGCCGCACAGCGCCAGGCGGGTCAGCCCGCGCGCCCCGCGCCGCGCGCTCTCCGCGCGCTCGCCCGTCAGCGAGCACAGCTTCTGGTAGATGCGCACCAGCCGGGACTTGTACCTGGACACAGATTTAATTATTATTAAACGAAGAGTGTACATCTATAGTTCCCCTAGAGTTAGTTCACACTCTTTTGGCCTAGGTTTAGATCCCTTCACTCTTGCATCTTACAAGTTTTATCGCTAACTTTATTGAATTTAATTACTGATTTTAGTAAATTTTAAACTTCTAGCGACATCTTTTGAGAATATATTTACGTGTTTGCTGAATTCTAATCGACTCCAATCTCGTAAAATGATGGTTTTTTTAAAAAAATGGCAGGCGCTGGAAGAGTTAGGGATATTAAATTGCTGAATGTAAGTGACTGACCTATCAGCCAGCATGTAGGCGGAGTTCTCCTCGTCCTCACCCCCCACCTCCCTCTCGTCCAGCTTGCGGATGGCCTTGTCCAGCTTGCGCATGGCCCGCTCCAGCTTGCGGATCCGCTGGGTCACCACGCTGTCCTCCTCCTCTTCCTCCTCCGCTTCTCTGCTCTGCTCTGAACCCGAATCCTCCGCCTCGCTTTCCTTCTTCTTCTCAGACTTGCCTATAAAAAAAAATAGATTTAATATTTATGATCACAACTACATTCTTTGGTCCACTATGTCATCGCTTAAATGCAATGGTGCATAGCGCATTGCATTGGTGCACCAGGTGCAGCGAATCTGTGTTATTTGTTTCATAAAGACAAGAAGACCAGTTTTACGCTTCAGCACCAGCCCAAGTTATCCCATAAGAAACAACACTGCGTAGTTGATTTTTGATAGTGTTTTCATGTATTACTTTCTGACTATAGGTTGATACGTCGACAAAAATGAAGAAATAGTTGCAAATATCATTGAATACACGTTAAAATCCTTTATCCACGGTAGTTTTACAAACCCAAAATAATTGTTTATTTTTAATTAAGCGGTGTTGCTTCTTAAGTGTCAATTTTCTCCCGCACTAGAAATCAATATGATAAGATTATGAAATAAAACACACCTTGTTTAAAACTACTTACATTCCATTACATAAGACATTGAGTTAATAAATGATAGAGTTGTTACTAGACTGAAACAGATTGACTGGAAACGGTTTGACTTTGTAAGGAATACAGCAGATGGACGCAGCAACCATTGGTTTAAGCTGTTATCAACGGCTGTCCATTTTATGAGGTATTTAATGTTAGAACTACAGGACTCAGACCTGTATTGGAAGATGAAATATGATATTGTACCACGGTATGGATCATCAAAATATCAACATATAGGAATAGCAGCAGTGAGGTGTATATGACGGTAATCGGTAAAATCTCTTTGAAAATTTGTGAACACATCACAACTGCAAAACTTATAGATGTATTTTGATGATTTAGGCAAGATGGTGAAATATTTAACTTACTTTTTTCTGAAGACCCCTTTTTGTTCTTCACTCTTCGAACTTTGAGTTCATCCACAACATCCTTGATATACAAAAACAGGCTGCCTGGGTTCCCCTTGATGTCTCTTGTCTTCTCGTCCACGTACTTTGTGAAACTCCGCGAATCCGTAAAGCTGGCGCTGACAGACATGTAGTAAGCAGTTACTTTTTTCTCTACGATCTTCTTCATGTCATCGGATTTATCCAGTTCGAAACACAGGTCTATAAATCTTTGATAGGTCTCGTTAATTTTGCGCTCTTCTTCTGGAGGCTGTGTCGCTATTCTATTCGTCACTACTTTATCAATTTTTTTAGGAGAATTTTTAATGAATTCTTCTACTTTCTGTATATCATCAGGTTTAATAACGACTTTTATGTCTATTTCATTTATTATGCAAGGAGCTGATGGCTCAGAATCTGTTGATTTTTTACTCTTTGGTGATTCTGATTCCACCTCAGTTTTAACACAAAGTTTGGGTGGTGTTTTTTCCGCATCATCTTTGCTCTTTTCATTTGGTCCCGGGGGTTTTGCGGGTGAGTCCAGAATTTCTATAAAACTAGTAACTACAGTTTGTTTATTAGATTTATCGCTTTTACTCTTTTTAGGGGTATGGAAAGAAATGGGTATTGTATTGGGTTCTGTATTGGATTCATTGTACAAAGGATCAGACTCTTTTGTTTATTTCTACATCTGCATTATCAGAAAAGCTACACAATTTATCTCCTATGTTTTCGGGGTCAGGTGGGATTTCTATAGTGATTTGATTTTCTTTTGTGTCGTCATTTTTGTTGACGCTATCACTGGGTGCGAAATCAAATTCAACGGGGATTTCTGATCCCACTTGATTGAAATTATAATCGTCTTCGTCGTCATCATCTAAATCAACGGTAGCGATGGTTTGTGGTTGAATGTTGTTGACTTTCTTCTTCATGATGACTTTGGCTGGTGAAGCAGCTCTCTGCTTTGAAATGAGAGGTCCGGATGTTCTTTTGATGGTGATTCCGGCAGGCAGCCCACTGATGACTTTCTCTGACAATGTGTTGGTGGTTTTAGATAGAGAAGATGTTTGTAAAGCTACCGGTAGATTGGTTGACTTTCTCTGCGGTCCTGTCGGCTTCGGTTTCGTAAGTGGTGTGATCGGATAGCTGACCATTTTACTTTCAGATTTAGATGTAGTCGGACTCGGAATACCCATATTTGTCATAATTTTCCGCACCATGTTTCTCGTGGCATTATCAGGGGTGAACGAAGGTCTGATTTGTATCGGCCGAATAACACCGGGTCCCAATATGGGATATTGCGAACTGTTGCCAAAGGGATTAGGATTGGGTCCTTGAATTCTTGGAAACCGTGTAGTATTTTTGATGACGCTATTTCTCTGCTGTACATTTTTTGCGACAGGTATTTGAAAATTAGATGTTCGGTTGACTATTTTTAATTGCTGATTATTTGTTTTAGAAGTAGCGTTTTTTATGTTATGAATATTTGTAATAGGATGACTGATCTTTTGCTTTTGAAGTAATGTTGAGGGAATGCTGTTTTTGGAGTTTGATGGTTTTGTAGCACTTATAATCTGAAAAGAGAAAACCTGAATAGTTAATAGTAGAATTTTGTGATTAAATGCATGACGAACCTTAGGCTTCTTATTTACTGGCTTACTTTCTTCGTCTGAAGAATCTAAGGTTATCACGTCGTCCGACATTTTGCAACGGGATAATATCTTCGGCTTATATTTGTAGGTGTGACTTTTCTAATAATTCAAGATTTTGAAATAACTCCGAAATAAATTTTGAAGGCAAAACTAGACGCACACACAGAAAACAAAACACCAACGCTCCCACAAATTATTAACAAAATCTGCCACAAATAAGTCTGAAGTTGTTTTCCGAAATGTTGCTTGCGGTAAAATTATTTCCATTGGACGTGAAACCTGATGCCTTAAAAAAAATTTATATTGTGGATTTAATAATTGTAAAAATTTTAAACTTCATTGAATTATCAGTGTTATTATCGTTTTTTTTATTTATATCATACACATTGTGATCTTTATTTTCATACTACAAAGTACTGTAATTTTTATTTACAAACATATATCATGCGTATTGTAATTTTAAGGTAATTATATTGATGAGGTATATTTTATAGAAAACGGCGCTATAATAAAATTATCCATAAAAATAATTATATCAGAGTAATTATTATTTATAATCATGCATGCTACTATAATTATTATTTATCATACTTATCGTAATTTTAAATGTAATTGATGTATGCAGTATTATTATTACTTTTTTTATTTATCATCATTTTGTAATCTTAATTTTATAAATGTTACTAACTTTTGTTAATTCCTTTTCTTCTTGTTGTAAAAGGTAAGTATGATGAATACCGTCTATGAAAAATAAATTTTAAAAATGCATGGCTGAAAAAAACGCCTTAAAATCGTGTTTTTTTCTAATTTAAAATTTTATGAATAAAAGGAAACTATTTGTTTTATTTAAGTATTCCCGGTGTGGACGGAATGATTTCACGCAAATAACAAAAAAAATCGTCCTTGTTTATGTGATACGAAAACAGATTTTATATAAATTATCATTTTATTAAAAACATTTTTTTTAACTCGGACAGTACTTATTTTCAAAAATTCCAGGGGAAAATGATTTTTTTCTTGTTTTTCAGATGTAAGCATTACATTTGCTAGATATGCGCAAACTTCAGATCGATTAGTCAGTCCATCGGCCATGTTTATCGAGGTTAGTGGTGTTTGATGTGTTATCACTGTTTACAACTACAAAAATAAATGCAGTTAATGTGAATTTAAATGTGTGTGCCATTGTGATTTGTGTTTAGTGCTGAAGTGAAGTGAAAAAATCCTCAAAATGAGTTGGGGAACGGAACTTTGGGTGAGTAAATAAAAGTAGTTTTAGGAGCAAGTCTGCTGGCGAGGAGACGGTTAAATTGCCTCGCATAGCCGCTACGTCTTTTCGTCTCTCCTTAAACGTTTGTGCACATTCTGTGGAACCCGCGCTGCAAGAACCCCACGGCAATATAACTGGTATTAAATAAATGCGCTGGAATGCACAGAAATACGTGTCTTCTGCACATCGGACCTCCTCATCCCGGCTGTCAATTGTTTGTGAAAATGCACATCTTGGATATCGCTGCCTTGTTGACAGGTGCGCTTTTGTTCGCAGTTTTCCGTCAGGTCACATGCCTCATTATAGATCAAACATCAAACCGTTTTTTCTCCCGGATACCCAATGAAGAATTCACAATGTTTACAACTTTTTATTGTGAATTCATCTTAAATTTCAAGGTTTCCACGAGGTTTTTAGGAAAAACTGGCATACTTAAAATATTCATCTCAACATTTGACCTGTCTAAAAAGGGTTTGTCATTTTTAAAAACTCAGTTAAAGCCAACACCCTTCTTAATATTACTATACCAGTGGTGGATGTGATGCTGTAGGTGACGTCATTTTCTTTCCTCTCGTATTACATAATTTAAACGCTCTTAATTGTGTATAAAAATTAAAATGAATCCAAATAACAACATAATCTACCAATATCATTATCATTTAGCTGAAGACGAATACATAATATTATGATAAGCTCGTAGGTATACAATAATAAATTATTATCTCTATCGTCTTGTTTCATCCAGACATTTTTATTCCAATTTTATTTAATGCAAAATATTTTTCGTTTTAATCTATGGTTTGACTAATTTATTGCTAATGAATTTATATTGGTAAGTACCTACCAATGTAAAGTTTAACTTTTTTAAAAATCGGGTAGGTCTTATTCAAACAATTTTTAATATTCTGTTTGTATGTCTGGCCTAGCCTCGAATAAGAGAGGTGCAAAGCCGGTTTGCTCGTATTTTCGCCAAACGTATTGATTTTTATTATTAATCCTCCTACAAAACCCGTTTTATTTAGCAATGGAGGAAAATATAACATAGCTTATTCTCCTCTGGGCCTTTTTGCCCTCCCTGCATTCCAGAAATGGCCAGTGGCCAGGTAGAAACCATTATTTAATTTATTTTTTATGTTTTACCTGAGGCGCTAAATAGAGCCTAAAATTTAATCTAAGTTTTTCTCAATCTTTGACAGAATTATTACGATTTTAACATACTTAAGTAGTTCATAGTTAATGTAATGGATTAAATATAGTCGGGGGTGGCTTATTGGTATAATTGGGTCGGTATTCTGCATGGTTTGACAGGACTTCTGCGCATACGAATTCAGTAACAAATTCATATTGTGCAGAAGTCCTGTCAAACCAAAGTTTCTTCTACATTACCCTTTTAAAGCAGCTGTAAAACAATAGCAACAAGGAGAGACAAATAACGTAGAGAAATCATTTTACTGCTATAGAATAAATTTTATCAGTCATCCTGTGACCGATCATTTTACTACTGTGTTAAATGTGGAAAATTCTAAGTAATAGTCCACTAAAATGTAATGAAACCTAAAAAATGCATACAAAAACCCACCATCAATTATGAATATATGAAGAAAAGCTCAAATCAAATCAAATGTTTGTTTGACATTCTAAATCACCAAGGAACAAATGAAGCTTTGGAATTTCTTCACTTCAAGTCCTCAAGATAATCTACCAAAGTTTGTAAATGAAATACCTCAACAAGGGCTTTGCCCAGCGAGTATTATCATTAAGAAAAATAAATTGTAATAAGTATGTGAAATAAATAAATAAAAAAAATAATTTAAAAAATACAGAATGCCAGCGCTGGGTAAACTAAATTAAATGATCCCGAACTAAAAACACAGCCACTATTTGATTCTCATTTTCAAGCTATTTCAGTACATTCTTTAACATATTGTGTACTCTAATTAAAATACATTACTTTTATCAAAATATGATGAATTGAGGTTATCTATGTATTAATTTTTAAAAAACCTATAGAAGTATATTACCGTACACTAAGCTTCGTAGTTATCTTTAAACATTCAGGGCAAAATTTATAGATTGGGGAACACCGCAAAATGCTTTATCACATCTTTGGGAATAAAATGTATAAATATTTAAATAATTTTAAGTTAACTAATCTAAATAACAGGTACGTTCATGTAATCTTTAGCCCCTTCATGGTATAATTGGGGATATTTGGACCTCCCAAGTCGTTCAACCTATTCCCGTTTTTTTCAGATTCCATTTCCAATCATAATGTACCTACATAATAATATTATGTTTTCCCTTTCACAGACGAGTGAATATGGCTACCCAACTTTCACCCATGAATCATAAATTTATGAATGTATTGTGCATATTCTGACAATTGACAAAACAAAATTTTGTCAACGATATTGATTAAAAAAATTACACCAAACGTATTTTGTCTATTTGTAATACCATCGTTTAGCTAAATATAAATGCTTACTTATGCTTTAGTAATACTTCATTAAAAATACGTTTATTAGGAATAACCTCCGTAAGTATTTCTTTACTATTCAATATCGCTTGAGTAAGTAAGTATATAATTAATTGAATATTCAATACAAAACAGCGAAATCAAAATATTCAGTTTCTATTTTTTTTAAATAAGTACTATTCTCTCGTATAATCGCAAACAATCGAGTAAGTACGACTATTGCAATATGTAATGGATTTTCCAACTTCAGTGCTGTATTTCTTAACTCGGCATTTCTCGTAAAATCGATAATGTGAACGCTCTCCTCATTTCCTCTCAAAAAAGCATTTCAAACGGTTTAACTTACATTGGTACGTCCTAACCAATCCATTAAATCATTGTATTCCCGAGTACCTACTCGTCTCTGATACAAATTCCATAGATTCATAATAGACCCGGATTATCCCTTCCTGTTTTTTGTATCGAACCCTTTTTGTTTAGGCACCTGTGCATTATCCAGAACCTTCTGGAATTACCTGCATGCTTTTTACTTTCTTATACCCCTTTTTTTCAAATTAAATTATGAATTATTAATTGAATTTCAATCCCTGTTTCAACCGAATAAAATAATAAATTAACTGACGTATTCAAATTTTAATTTCATTATCATCTTTATTTTTAGTGCAAATATAAATTATAAACAACATTTTGAGTGTGTCCAAATACTTGTAGACAAAAACTGGATTTCACCCAATTACGGGCTAATAATTAAACAATTTGACATCTCAACAGAAGACGAGAAGTTTGGAAAGGGGAATATATCTAGGCGTTTACAGGGCTTAATGACCTGTCATTGGCTGGGTTAAGTGGCCACTTGATGTATTACAACATTCCCCATTTCACCTAGTATTTGATATAAAAAATTAGCCGGTAAAAGTTAAAAGCATAACAAATTGAGGATTCATCTTCAGGCGTTTCCTATAGGTGATATAATACGTAAGAATCTCACTCGCAATCATAAAGGAGTTCTGCTAAAAATGCTTAGCAATTTTTCTCAATGGAGCAGAGAGAGTGGTTCACATGTGAAGCGTCGCGCCATTTTTACTGTATAATTACTAGTAAATACATCAAGTGGTCACTTACCGATCCAAGACAGGTCATAAGCCCGTAAACGCCTAGATATCCATATTCCCTTCCAAACTTCTCGTCTCTGTTGAGATGTCAAATTGTAAATATAAATTAATTTACGTTATATTTATATATATTTATTTTCATTTAAGTATAAACGATATTGTGAGGCTATTGTAACCTGTAGAATATAGTTTTTTACTCTTTTACTTTATTTTATTTATTTAATTTGTACAAAAATTTTTTGGCACTCCCAATTGAGTTACAAAACTCATTCTGGGACAGATATTAGAAAAAGAAAGACTAAATATTACAATACTACAGATTACAGAGTTTAAACAATGCTAAATCTAAAAATACAATAATCACAAAAGGAACAAAAGGAACAATAAGAAAAATTAGACATTATCATTATTAATAAAAAATATTTAAAAAGTAGTCTTTTAGGGTGCGTTGTTTGTGGGGATTTACGCCGGGTCTTGATTGTATTTTTGAAATTTGTTTGGTAGTTTATTTGAATTGAGATGTGCGGGCAATGCTTTCTAAAGAATTTTACGCCAAATTTAGATTTGAATGAAGATTTCGACACGTATAGTTTTTTAGAGTTTCGTGTGTTATGGCTGTGGGTTAATTACTTTAATTTTTAAACCTAACAACGTGTGTACGTAATAAGTACTAGGTAAACATTCACCAAATAATATCGTGCGTGGGGTCATGGTTCAAGAAAATACAGTTCACAACTTTACCCAATCCGTTCTTTATATACCGATAGAGAGAGATTAAGTTTCGAAACATTAGCACAAAAACTAATAACTCAACTACAATCAGCAATCAAGAACCAATGGAACTATCCGTGGCCTAATTTCAACTGTAATGAAACATGAAAATGATTATTGAATAATGGACTGCTATAAATCTAATATGGCCACATAGATCTAGGCTTGGGACAAATCAAAGTGACCAGCCGTCGCAGAAAGTTTATTGTAGAAGTAAGTATCTACTAAATAACACTTATTTATTACTACTTCTACTGCTTTCCTTTACCCAGATCCAATGGTGCACTTTGAAACTTTGGAAAATTTGCTTTTGCATTTGCAACAACATAAAAAAGCGTGACTGACAGAGAGTCCCCCAAGGACTCTATTATAACAGTCGCGGTGGAGATGGATCGATCCTCAGATCCAATGGCGCATAGAAGGCCACGCACTGGTACATACCATTTATGTTATTTATTTATTAAGATGAATCACAAACAGGATTTTGAAGAGTCTGTATTTTTTCTTACACTTCGACAAATCTACTAATACTTCAGTAAGTAAAATGTACCCCAGTAAATCTTTGAATTTCTACCCATGATCAGTCTTGGTATGCTTTTATACCCACAATAAGTAGGAACGGAGTTCTGGTACCAAACCCTTATTTGTATGGTAAGTGTGAAGCGTGGTGTTAGAAATAGAAGGATAAAAGTAGACTGAATGCTGTTGAAATGCGATCTATGTGTGGTAAGACTATGTATTGATAGGTGTACAAATATGTCGAAATTAGACCAGAGTGCAAGGCTGATATAAGCATAATCGACAAAAATAAGAAAGGGCTTTTACGATGGTTTGGTCACGTGGAGCGAATGAAAGAACGGCTAAAGAAGATTTAAATGCAAGTGTGCCTGGATGTAGTAGCCGCGGAAGGCCGAAAAAGACATGCATGACCAAAGTACGACACAAGTTCTGAAAGTGGACATGTGAAAAAGTCGCGGATAATCGGCGTAAGTGCGTGAGAAGATGTATGAATGTAGAGGAAGCAAGGAAGTCTGTCAGGAACAGAGTGGTAGATGGGCGTTCTAATCCTCTCTGCCTAGCCCTACGTGGAAATGGCGTGATGGTTAGTTAGTTATAAGAAGTTAGTTTTCGCTAACGAAAAGTCATAACATAAATACGAGGTAATCTCAAAAGTAAGGTCTCCTAATTTTTTTTTAGATAACAACTGTTTATAATGACTACATCATTTTAAAGGTTGAAGAATTCCTTATTTTTCTGCATAATCGTCAATTCGGTCGACGCATTTTTTTTGTAGTGGCAGTTTTTATGGAAAATTAACGTAAGTTTGTATACCAAAAAAATAGTAAAGGCCTTACTTCATTGGATTTCCCTAAGTAAATAAAATCGGGTGTATAGATATTTTCACAACTCATTTCCTTTAAACCTGAATTCCTTTGAATGTCATAACATATTTTTATTTACTTTCTCTTGCGAATATTTCGCATGTATCCGCTTAGTCCAATATTTGATTGTTCTATTGCCCATTGCCCATAATGTTATCCTTTCTTGTACACTATGTTATTGTGGTGTGCGTTTTTTTTACTGCTACTTCTAGGTAGTATTTATTTTGAGTACTGTTACAAACACAACAGGCCTAATGGATTATTTGTGTCATCATCACTACGCTTCGCATCTAACTAGCAGCACTTCAAACACTTGTTCAATAATATGGATAATTTTCCCACATCTTCTAAGATCCCGCACAGAAGAGATATAATTTGAAACAATTTTAAATGCTGCACTAAAACTATTGTCCTCGTATTTTTACAATCCCTCTTATCTGAAAACTGTCTTCTTTCACGTAGACTTCTTTTCTCGTTATTTCTCTAATAAATGGTTTACGAAGAAAAATTAGATTTTCGGTGTATTACAGATACAGGGGTACTTACAGATTAATTTTAGCTTGGAGACTAAAAAGAATATTACTAGCGTAAAAATGGTAATCTTGCCTCTATATTCATTTTTTTTAGGTTCCCTGCTACCTGTACCAACACAGTGTCCTATGCACCAACAGGTGCATAGGACACTGTGATTGCTAAGTAAAAACTAAATCCTCTTTATTATGCACTGTGTATGTTGGAGCTGTTTTATTCATTAATTTAGTAAAAAAATGGTTGTGTATCGTAGCTCTTTAGTTTGACCAGTAAATAAAGCAATATGTTTGATAACAGCAGAGGCTAGTCAAATTAATGGGTCCGAAAGAATTGAATCTAGCTATTTAGAACATTGAGTAAATGCGTCGTTAAATCAGACTTTAATTCGACCTGATTATTTGTTTATTGGCAACACTATCAACTTCTCTTGAGAGCATCGTGCCAACATGTTTACTAAGGATTTTAGTTTTTTGTGCCAAGCACATTGTTTTAAATCTTTCTAGTTAATCAATTATCAACTTGCTGTGGTTTTTAGAAGCACATTGCTGTGCCCATCTCCTGTAGCTCGATCACAGAACACTATCGACGCGGTAATAAAGCCGACGTGATAACGATTTCTTACCATGGATGTTTAACGTTTTCGCGATCACAATGGAACACGCGTTAACATTAAAAGTTATCGATCGGGATTATTAAACGAGCGCATCAAGTCGCGAGCCATTTCCCGAGATATATCTTCTTCGCACATATCATCTTTCAATCTTTCTCGAGTGCCGTATTGCATTTAGCCGGCGTTCGGCAAGCCAAATATTGAGAAAAGCAGTCGACATAATAAACAATCCGACACGCCGCTTACGTTGACTTTCTTGATTTAGTTTGACGTTTGACGTTTAGCCGCGATATCTATGGTGCTCGGCAACGCGAACGTGGTATGAACGTTATGTTCATTGTGATCGGTCAAAATGGTTAGCGTTAGCACGTGGGTTAGCACACGTTTTTAACTACGTCGATAGTTATCTGTGATTGAGCTCCTGGTATCCTAGCACGGACACGAGTTTTCAAATTTCAGTATGCGAAACTTCTTTCCTTACTTTTGTCTTCGCCTCCATACAAAATCTGTCGCAAAGTAAACTATAATACAATTTTTAAAATCTTGGACGCGCTAAGGCCTCTTATCCAGAAAGCTGTGAAAATCTACGAGTTTTGATTTAGCTCGGTACTCGTAAATACTAGATAAAGTCCCAACGTGAAAAATTTAGCCATTTTTTTGTACTCAATATGCATCTTGGAGTTTCGCTGCTTAGAACACAAGACTATGTTGTGTTGTGTCAACTTGGTTTTATCGACCGTTTGATAGCACCGTGCAACGAATAGTCCGATTTGGGTTGGCGGCCTCTCGGCCATTTTTCTCTTATTTATATCCGGGGGATTCCTCTTGGAGCGGCGCCAGAGCCCACTGACACACTCGACCAGCACTGTGAACTCGTCAGGAGCAGGATGGACATTATGTTCCACTCAATGTTGACACACACGTTTACACATATAGGGAATTTGTAGCATTTCAATCACAACGGAGAAAGAATCACAACTATCTGAACTAACAACTCGCGTTTCGTAATGTTACAACCACACCACACTTCACAGAACCAACCATAAACGCCACTTTTCTACACGTGGAATATCCTTGTCCTGTGTGGCCTATTTTATTTAATGTACTACTAGGTACTATACTCTCCCTTATTCCACAGGATTCAAATAGGTGAATTCCATGGTAACTGATGCAACATTTCTTTAACTAAATTTAAATAAGAAAATGGCTTACAAATGAGGTAGTTTAAAAAAATATTTTATAGAGGCAAACTGGCATATAAATTAATGTGTAGTGAATTAAAAATTGCGAGGTTTCACTGCTGATGCCAAAAAAAAAAAGAAGTTGTAGTAACTGATGCAACATGAAAATGGACATAACTTATTGAGAATGTAAATGCAGACTGAAAACTCTGTGAGTTATGAACTTTCTACATTGAAATTTTATATGTCAGCGTGTGTAAAAATAGTATACATTAAAAAAAATCATTAATTCATCTACCTCAAAAATCTGTGAGTTTTGATAATTACCTACATAACACAAAAATCAAACATAACTGAACTTTCAACATTGAAAATTTTTGTCTCAATGGTAAAAAATAAATATACATTAAAAAAAAAATCATATTGCAATATTCAATTTTGTAGTTTTAATTACATACATACACAAAAAAAAATAACGACGCAAACAAAAGAAACAAAAAAAAGGTTCACAAAGCTATTCAACTGATGGTTGGCCATCTTGCTAACTTCTAATGCAGTTTTCTCTCACAGGGGGCAGGAATGTCCATAAAGTTGAGTTGATAAACAACTTCAATATCCAACATACATAAAAGATAATTTTAATTTTAAAAAATAATAATTTTATCTTTTTCTGGTTTTGTCCACTTTTACATGGAATTCACCAATAAGTAAATTCAATCGATATTTCATCATTATCTTTATCCTCACCCTGTGTGGAGCATAGTATTTATTCGATTCTAGATACTTAATGCATCTATTTGGGAGTTCTAGGAATCTACGGACGCATTTTTTTATTTCTATTGTCTGTTTTTATTTCCACTTTTTTCTCCTATGGTTTTGAGACAATCAACAGTGCCTACTAAATATCAATACAATAGTAAAGAAAAACAATATGGGTAATACCAACAGTTAACCTTAGTCTCAAACAATACAATTTACTAGAGCAGGCAGAGAAATCGCAAACAAACTTAACCATTGACACAAAGAACCATTCAACAAAATGGGTAGAACCGTTTAGAATTAAGACGACTTAAAATAAACATCTAAAAAGGTTTCCACCATTAATTATCCCGCTATGCCTCGATTATTTTACTTACGAAATCGTAGTGTAATCGCCTAGCTGTCTTTAATATGCCTCCATTATATTGTCAATTCCAAGATATTAAATCTTATGTCGCAATTCTCAGTGCGGTTAATTTTGAAGATGGTAATTATATTCTGAACTGCAAGGCCTAATGATTGCCAGGCCCAGGTGTACCTGTTCAGTTTTTTTTAAATTTAATTTCAGAGTACCCAGGTCATTACCGGCACTGTGCTTCACTCTAAATTGGTCTGTTTACACTGTAACTGGTAACTACCACAGCCGACTTTGTTACACACCCGTACCGCACTTTCTATTGGAACTAGATCAGATGTTGCTCTATTGAAAGTCTAAAATTCTTTAATTCGTAAAATGTGATTCCTTAGACCCATTTTTCATTCGAGAATATATTATAGTCACCTAATTTGTATATTTTATTTGCCCTGAACATAACAGCAGACAACTCCTATTTATGGCATATTTATAGAAAATGTAATGATCATCCAGCGTAGTATTCTTTTAAGTATCTGCCTAGATGAGGATATGTCGGATGTCTTTAATAAATAAATGGACGTCTTTTAAATTCACAAAGTGAAGAAGCACGTTTTTCTTTGTTTACAGTGGATGTGGTTGGTTATTCAAATACACAACGAATCAAGATTAAATATAACCTTGACTGCTCTAAATGTGATGACCGCATAATATACGATGCTCGCTATAAATTAAGAGTATAATTTTCGGTTCGTTTAATCTTAGCCCCTCGACAGTTCGTTGACTCTCCATTTTGTTGAGGATGAAATGTTGCAGAAGCGTCATCTCGATCTTGATTTCGGATGTCACGTGCCAGTACACCCACAAAGGTAAAAAAGGCGTTCAGAACTTCCGGGAGTGGCTATATGAATATCACTTCTGAGTATTTTGTTTGGAGGATTGCCAGAAGAAGATTGCCACCCGTTGGCGAAGGAAAGTCACATAAGTTGCATAATAATAGCAATATAAGTTCGTCCAGCAGTGAAAGATGCACAAAATTTAAAATCAACACGTTCCTGTTTTTTTTCTCATACACACGTAATGTTTACGATTTATTTGGTTACGTGCCGAGTTTCTCTGCAATAAGGATATAAGCTGAATCACTATTGCTCAACAATGAACCCGGTATTTTATTGCCCCAATTGATTTTTATGACAGCGATTGTTTTGCCAGCAAAGTCATTATCAAGATATCCGATGACTTTTGCAGCCGGAACAGTAATAAAACTTATAGTCATTTTATTATGTAGCCAAATATTACTATCCATTTCTTCTTGGCAATCTGATGAAGACGAAATAACTACTCAATCCACGAACCAACAACCTACTCGCGTAATATTCCCCGCTAAGCTCTAATTAGAATTAATGCTTGATGCATAATGTTATAACATTGTAGGTATAGCTTAGTTAGGAAACCCGCTGATATTTTGTTATGACGAAACTCCGCGAAGTTTTGTCTTGACTATATGCACGCGCTCAACATGCAGTCAAAAACTATAATCAGTCCTCTAAGTATTCTAGTCAAATGATACAGTTGCACGGTACGGTTCTCTCTGTAATTGCGAATTATACCGCGTGTTTTACAGAAAATGTAACCGGACATAATCGACCACGTTCAGTTTTTTCTCGACTCGTGACTCGTAATTGTCTAACCTTTCTCGCTATATTGGAGAATTCAATTCGTGAATTCATTACTGGATTTCTTTCTACTACCACTCTGCTACAAACTGCTGACGACCAGTGAAAAAAATCATTCGCGCATTTTCGCCCGCGCAAGCCAAAAAGTGAAAACAATGCCTCATTCCTGGCAGGTTAACGACACAATCCACCTTTAGAAACCTGGACAATTTGTGCAAAATCTTGATTCTACCACTATCATAATATCACATAAACTTTATAAAACCACGTATTAGTTTGTGATAATGGTTTTAAAAATTGTTTGTGTTAGTATTATTTTAATATAATTTTCCATTCTAATTAATCGCGATAGTGATAATTTCCCACACCGAAACTCACTTTCTCACACTTTCGTTGATCTTGGACGTCTCATCTCTCTTTTGGGATTATAATCTTTTCACAACCTTCTCAATTTCGGTTGGATAGAACCTTAAGTTTTTTCTCACGTTAGCTTTGGCGGATGCACTAATAGTTTGCATATAAATTCAATTGTCGGCTAAAATAATTACCTCCTCAAAGCGGGAAAAGAGAATCTCCGTAGTTCTCAGTAGGAACCAGTTGACTGCTGACTTACTTGTCCAGCATAATGTATGGCGTACAATAAGTAACATCTCGGCCATCCGAATCCACATTCCCAACATAAAGACTCCGTTATGGAGACGAATGCCGCAATATTTCACTCCGGGCAAACAAACAAAAAAAAAACGGAATCCAAAACAGATTTGTCTATTTTCGATTTCCTTGTTCTATAACTCTGTCCCGGACATGCTTCTGTGTTGTTTCTGTAGTAGATTAGTCTTGGTGGTTTGTGATCTGCCACGGGCTTCACGTAATAAAACATACCTCGACCAATTTGAATTCTGCGGAAGGCTTTTACAGGCCCGCGGGTCAGCGATTGTAACCGATGCTTACAATCTACCACTAACACACTTAGTAGTAGATTGTCCATCAATCACTATCAACTGCAATAAATGATTTTTTTAAAACCTTTTTAGTAATAATTTTTGATACCGCCTGACTTATCTTTGTCCCAATAACCTGATGCTAACGACCTCGTGAGAATGAACATTTTTTGGATCTTCAATAGATATCGAGAGTGTACCAAACGATTTGTTGCGCTAATGCTGTGTTCGTGCTTTCGTCTCTCCGGTTCTGTAACCATTGATCGATTAATTGAATAACAGTTAGCCAAATAATATTCCATGGTAACTGATGCAACATTTGGAAGAAAAACATTTCTTTTAACTAAATTATAAATAAGTAAAATGGCTTATGAAGTAGTTTAAAAAAATATTTTATAGAGGCAAACTGGCATATAAATTAATGTGTAGTGAATTAAAATTGTGAGGTTTCACTGCTGATGCCAAAAAAAAAGAAGTTGTAGTAACTGATGCAACATGAAATGGACATACTTATTGAGAATGTCTATGCAGACTGAAAAATCTGTGAGTTATGAACTTTCTACATTGAAATTTTTATGTCAATGGTAAAAATAGTATACATTAAAAAAAATTCATATATCACTATTCATTTCTATTGTTTTAATACCTATATACACAAAAAATAAACATAACTGACGCAACACAAATATTGAAAACAAAAGTAGGTTCACAGAAGCTATTCAACTGATGGTGGCCATCTTGCTTCTTCTAATGCAGTTTTCTCTCACCAGGGGGCAGGAATGTCCATAAAGTTGAGTTGATAAACAACTTCAATATCCCAACAAACATAACAAGATAATTTTATTTAAAAAAATAATTTTATTTTTTTCCTGGTTTTGTCCACTTTTACATGGAATTCACCCATTCGATTTTGTATGTACCGTAAGCAAAGGAAGTGTTGAAATATTGCCCTTGCAAAATAGTTGAATTAATTGCTTTACGTATTATCAGTTATCGTACATCATCTCTCTATGCATTAGAGCAAAGCGAGACTATTATGCTCTAATGGTCTATCTTCCTCCCACACACGATAGCTGATGGCGAGAATGGCTCAAATTACAATACCTGCGCATTCCTTTGTGCCCGTTACTCTCACCTTACGGAGCGTCGAGTTTATGGCCATCGAGGCATCTTGTGTTTATAGCAGTCCACTTACCTCTTTCAGCATTGTAATATTTTAATAATATACGAAGATCGCGAACTGCCGAGATTTTTGCCACATTAAATTGGACTGGAATTTATATTCACGAACTGTCGCGAGTTTGTAAGACTTTTCAAATATTTGGTCGCATATTCATGTAAGTACTTTAAGATCCACATATGTTTACTTATTTATTTATATTATTTATCAACACTGATTATGTGCGTATCATTGTGGCTGTGGTCGTAGTTCCCATAGCAAGTGGAAAGGTCCTACCTCATACCAACGGAAACAGTTTTGTTCTAACCGCAGACTAAGGACCGCTCAACTGACCGCAATAATTGCATTTCATTCTTCCGTTGCTACTCTTTTTATTTATTGTTTTCGTGTTTTATTAATTCTTACTATTAAATTAATTCAAACATAATATTTCGACGCTCAGTAGTCGTTCTTCAAAAATTCATTCATATTTCTAAAATCGTCGATTTAATATGTACATCATACCTAAATTGTATGACACCGTATCTTAAGCAGGCGTGACATGGAATAAAAATAGTACAGGCAAACATCCAAGATCAGTCATAAACTAGAAGAATGTGGGAGGGGTTGAAACCCTCAAACCTTTCTAAATGAAGTCTCTCAGTCTTTGGTTTACTCTTTATAAGTTTGTTCTCGATAGTAAATAATATACTTATATGTATTGATGACCTATAACCGCTGAAGACGAAACATTACGAATAAAATAATTATCTCTTGTGCCATTGCAAGTAAATATACTATTTATGTTGTCATACTCATACATTGGAATGTATCTTGTTTGTACATAAGATGACCCCAGAAGTAAGATACGTCGCCACCTGACACCATCTGCTGCTAGCAAGTGACACCACCTGACTGATGTGACAAAACACAACAGCATTTAGATTATACAGGTTATATAGGTTAGGTACCTACCTATTTTATTGCCATTAAATACTAATTAATTGCTGTCAAATAAGATTGTTTGGCGTTACTCTTTTAGCAAAACAGTCACTGTAGGTGCGCCATGGCTAATTTTGTAACCTTGTAATAATACAAAGTACTCATGCGTGATACTTACATATTAATTTAATAAAGCTTGTTAAAAGGAACTTACGGTGATCCATTTAGCCGTATCTCAGAGGTCCATATTTGGGCTAATATTGTTCTGTTCCACATTAACGATATGAAAAATCACGGGTTTTCACTTGAAATAACTATTTTTAAAACTTTTAATATCGTACTTACCTATCTGTATTTAAAGTACAAATTTTTATTTTATTATTTAATTTAAATATTTTATTGTATAATGGTTAGAATTAATGTATGAGTAAATAGTGCAAAGACAAAAATATCAAATTAATTTAGTGACCTTATCTGTCAAAATATTTGTACGTACTGATGCCTGTAGGAGTGCATACCGTAACTCATGTGTGAATAATTACTCGATATGTTTTATTAATTACGCAAATAAGTATGACAAATAGATTTTCCCACGAACAATGGGCGTCACTGCCTTATTGTATCCAGTCACAGAATAGGATGTAAATCATCCACCACTTATGCGCAACATTATCTCCACTTCACAGGTGAACCTGACATGACATGGAACTATTATTTACCGTGTACCTAGTACCGGTATACATAGATACCCTGTCTAATATGAGAGCCTTTTTTCTTCCGTGTGCATCGTTATTTCTTTCCTTGGTAAAATATGAAAATAAGACCATAACGAACTCCCTCTCGAGTTAGTGTCGAGTGCATACTCGGCGTTGTTGTTTCCTTGCTTTACATACCAAAATATACGAGGGAGGGTCTTTTCATCTCGTACTGTGTCTTTTTGCTTCCTCTTGGCGTTTTCTAGTACAAGGTGTAAAATATATAAAATTAGATATAATTGATATCCCAACAGAGACAGAGAAACTCTGGAAGCCCGATGTGGGTTATCTAGGCGTTTACAGGGCTTATGACCTGTCATTGGCTTGGTTAAGTGGCCACTTGATGTACTACAACATTCCCCATTCGGCCCATCATCTGATAACCATATACATATACTTATGACAATTTTTTTGGAACTGATATAAGTAAGTATATTGAACTCGTTTACGTCGTTCCGCATTACCGAAATTTTCTATGCTGGTGTCATCTGTTGAGAAGATTGTTAAGCATTTTTTGGCAATCATCTTTATTAGTTTAGGTAAGGCTCTAGCAATTTGTTCAGTCGAATCAAGAAACAACCTACGTGCAGTAGTGAAAAGATTTGCTCCAGTTTACAAGGATCACGTTTCTCAGTAATGAGACGACTCGATAGAAGAATTAGATAGGATGGTAGGGCGTTGTATCCCCTGGGAAACAGCCGCACGGTTAGTTAGCGCCTGCCTGCAGTATTTATCTAAATACTTTTTTCCGGGACAACAAACAGCAGTTCTGGGTGTGTGGAGTGTGGGGTTACTTCGGGTGGTTGCTAATGAATGAAAGTAGATTTGAAAGTTTCGCACGTCAAGGTGCGGCCCCCCCACAGAACCTGTTGTAGTTGCTGATAACCCAGCAAATGATTTCACTAATAATGTTTACCCGCGCCGTAATAACACGCCCGTGTTTGTCTTGTCGGCAAGCAAGGACATTCATCATATTTTCGCACTTAGCTCACAGAAATTAGGAGAGTATGCATAATTAGACAGAGGAAGTTCTTTCGGCTAATGTGTTTGTACTTTGTATCCAAAATAAACCGAACCTAACCACGTGTCAATACAAACAACAAGTTCAAGACCTTGAATGAAAACATCGGCTTCATAGAAATACTTCATTTTGAAAATACTCCTTTTCCGAAATCCTTAGCAGAATGGTCACATAACAATGAAATTCTTTCTCAAAAGGTTATATCGAATTCCCAGTACCGCGTCACTTAATTTCCCTCGTGAAATTACGCAAGTTACAATTTCCGAGCATTTCACACAGTTAGCGAGTGCGCTTGTTATGTAAAGAAAACGCAATAGCTCGAGATTCGGGCAATTCCTTGCTGTATTTACACCATAATAATATTATTTATGTTTCATCGTAAAACCTCACCACGCAAACTGTTTCATATCCAACTTGCGAAATGGTTTCACTGACTTGTGCGAAATGGCATTCTTCAAGCAGTGATAATCTTGTCTGTGGTCAGAGGTCTCGAAGATCTAAATCTAATAGCACCTTGTTTTATTTAACACAAATTCTTCTTCTTCTTTCGTGGATGCTATTATATAAATATGTAAGTCATCTTAACATGTTGTCTACATTGAAATCGATATTTTGTTTCCCAATTTTTTACTATTCACGAAAAAGGTTTTTAAACTCCAGTATAAGATAAGAATTGACTCGTGGGTTTATTTTTGATCTTAAGCGATGAAGTAACCGACTAATCCTGTTCTATTTGTGGTCACAACAGATTCAGGGAAATTTCTTTAAAATTCCAATCTTTTGTGGTTGGGCTTAGTCGTAATTCTTTAATAGAAAATAAACGTCGTACTAATCGGACGTGGGTATTTTTACTCCATAGCGCCCACATTTTCTTTTTCAGACCGAGCTTAAATCCGCTGTAAAGTAGACCGTTGCAATGCCCTTGAATATGCCTCAAAACCCTGTTATCTTAATCCATCAAAGCCCACTTTAACCTCAAAACATCATCATTTAGATTTTTTACATTTCTTTTTAATTTATTGAAAATCTTCCCGCTTATAATATTGACTAACCACAGTGATGTTGTTCCAATCTAAGTTACGGGCTTTTTGTATGATACTTGATTAAGTAAATTGAAACTTCATTGTATTCTTTCTTTGCCATTATCTAGGTCTGTTAAGTTAGTGACATCGGTCAACTGTCTCCAAGACAGGGGTGGTCAATAGGCGTGACAATCCATTAGTAGTAGAAGACAAAGTACCGACATACCTAATTAGAACAAACAGGAAACTGACTACATAACTTTTGACCCCTACGTATTTAGGATCTTTAGCAGAACAACAAGAAGTATCTAGCATTCAATCCTAGTTTTTTCAAATTATAAAGCTTTTATTTCTAAATTAGCTAATTCTGGTGCTCTTTTCACTTGAAAGATTATTATCATTCGACTTAGTGTTTTTTTATTAAATATTTAACCTTTCATCTGCACTGTCGCAATTCTATTTTTTATTTAGTGCAAAAACAAGATCGTACTATCTAGGGGAAGTTCAACAGTCGATATGATATTCTGGTAATAATTTCCTTGATTTCTCTATTTGTATTGGATCAGGTTTTGTCCATGGCTGGTTCAGCTACCGCTCGCACTTTTAATTGAGTGAGAAGAAAGCGAAGGTTAGGGACAATTTGCTGCTACTCACTCCTATAATATACACAATCATACGGTGTGTTTACTGAGCTCAATTAACAATAAATTCTTGGAATAATAATTAATACTGCATTAATTATTTCCCTATTACAAGTTTCCATGTTGTATCCTAAGGCTTCTCCTTTTTGACTATCAAAATTTAGTATTTATCTAAATAATCCTATCAAAAGATAAGTTTTATATAAAGCCATAATTCAAAACTGTACATGTGTTTATTGGGTAATATTACTAGCGAAACACCCACGAGAAAAGATTAACATTTACACGAACCTTAAAATATTGATACATGTATTGGATAGACCAGTACCACTATTGATTGGTCAAGAACCTCATAGGATTATAGTTTTGATGTTGCGTAAGATATTGCTTTTAGTCGTGTCTTTTGATATGAACTGAACTGAACCATGCAATCCATGTCATGTATCGATGTTTTTCCATGTTATTTCTACATAATATTTTGCGTATTTTAGGAAGATCTGTCTATAAGAATTATAGACGACAACAGTTCAACGTACACCATTATTTATAGCTAGATTCACATTCATAACGTAAGGAATTTCAAGCACAGTAGCAGATTGCAACAATAGTTTATCTCGTCCATATCTGTCGAGAGACTATGTTTGTCGGGAAGCGAGTATCAGCTGGCTACTATTACAGCGAATAATTCACTCACAGATCAAAAGGTGTGATATTCGCATTCGCTGTGAAATTGCACAGGAGTTCATTTAAACCCTTTTTGCACATTGTCAGTAGTGACTTGCGTTTCCGTTTGCCTCCATACGATATGAATTCAGCGAAACCAATATACAAGTTAGTTTAACCGGTTCTAGTTACTCGCTAGTCGCGGGCCTTGCACTGCGTACAGCCAGCAATGATAGTCGAGACCAGTGCAATTTGTCCGAAAATGAACTACCTAGGCATTCTAGTTACAATACATAAAAGGTTGATTTTTTAAAAATAGAAAAAACTATAAGGTTTTTTTTAAATAAAAAAAATACATGGTGTAACAACTCGATGCACAAGCGGGAAGCCAGTGAATCTATGTCATATTTGGAGTGGATTTTGTAAATTTTTTAAATTTTTTTCACCCACAGTTTTCGAGAAAATTAAGTACGAAATTTTTGCAAATTGTTATCAAATATCATGTATTTAGTCAAATTAATAGTATTCATAAATAAAACAAAATAAAAAACTGCATTTTAATAAGAATTTGTGCTATTTTACCTAATCTGAGGTACTAATGAAAACTTTTATGAGTATTTACCATGTCTTATATTTATTTATATTATCTCCTGGGGACGGATTACAATTTTTAGACAGGTACTTACTTAACTACAAAATGTCGTGCCTTTTATTTTATTAGGTATTCTACAATTTCATTATTTTTAAGCACTCCGAAATCCGATCAGATTATTTTATATATTTAAAAAAAAAAAATTATTGTAATAATTTCTTGCGCCGTTTGTTTTGAAATGGATATAAAATAGAAACTGAAACTAAAGCGAATGACTATTACGACTATTTTCCACAACATTAGCATAGTCAACACACTCGTGTCCTAATCGATCTAATCTATCTTTGTTTCGTACTCAGACAGTATTTTGCTTGTAACATTATTAATATGTCGTAATCTAGTGAGAGCATTTGATTTAGTTGTAACACTCCATGTTGTTTTTTTCGCATTCATTTTATCTAATCAAATCACCATACCAGCTTTTGGAATTCATCTACTTAATACACCTGTTTTAAATTATTGGTTAATAACGCTCTGAAATTATTTTGCATTGCATCATATTTTTTTTAGTACTTATTGAATTTCATCTAAGCATATTGTTTTACTTGAGTGTTCCTGTTAAATCATATGACGAACCTCCATCTTCTCGTGTCGGAAGATTTCTCAATGTGATGTGCGATGTATATTTTCCATAAAAGGAAAACAATGAACTCACAGAGAGAATTCCAATATAAAGAACGCATTATTATAATATATTTTACATAAATATACGCCGGCAATAGAGCCAACAACCATACGTGAAATTCCCTTCGTGGTCTTTTGTCCTAGATAATGTCATGAGACCAGATACCTCCATGCTATTACTTGGATTCGGAATGATACGTTACAAATAAAGCATACCATTAGGTGAACCCGTCGTACATGTTTCCAAAATGCGCACGAAAGGTCAAACATCAGTACTGGGTTATATTACACCTTCATCCACCGCTCTTGAGTCATAAGTGCAAAAATCCGTATAAGCTACGTATAGCTAGGGTAAGCTTAGCATTTTTTAAAGGAATGTTAATTATTATTCTTCTGATATCTTGTGTATTAATTACGGTGAAAGCTAAAACAGCTATTGTTTTCGTTTTCTACGATTATATTTTACTTAATTTATTATCAGTCTGTCGCACGGTGCGTGCGTTCAATACTTAGCCCTATGAATGTTAAATTCTCAAATAATAAAGTATGCAACTTTCTAGTCGATACCCGATTGGGAGTGCCTCAACGAACAATAACTTTTGATTGATACTTCTGACATTTTCTCCACCGCGATCGTTACTATCGGCTTTACAATAATAATTTAATCATATTTAGAATACTTTTTTTTATCAGATGGCTCCATTTTATGTTTCTATATTTCACATTGAACCGGTATTTTTGTTAGCAAATTCAAAGCATTCCTAAAGCGTTAATGGACCTAAATAAGTTGGACCCGTCACCTAATAACTCAAGAAAGACGCGTTACTTACAAATTCTTTGCTAATCTGAACTTACTGTAATATGCAAAAAAAATGTAGACCAAGTATTTTAACATGGCTATTATACAATTTTTGACACATTTTGTATGTTTTTTGTTTGTAATGTTTCACGAATTTATGGAATTTCAGCGACTGCGACTGCTTTACACTTATGATTATATTTTAATATTCAAATAGGCAGGAAACACATTCCTTTGCAGAATTATTTTAATAGATCTTCCTAGAATACATAATTTATTTAAGGAGGTATGCAAGTATGCATCACCGTGAGTAGAATTTTTTCCACATCTTTTTTACTTACAACTTTCACTCGTTGAAACAAATTGCATAAACGTAATTTTGTTAGTGACGTTCGCGTTAGTTCTACACAATTTGTTATTTCTAATGGGCTTTACAATTCACAGTCCTTATGTGGTTGTATTTATTCAAAACCTACGTGAGTTCAACCTAACAAAAAACTATTTTTATTAATGCTCAGTATTTTAGGCTTAATACTTAGACGGGGCGTATGGTAAAGTAAAGAGTTATTTTCATTCCTGCTATGTCCTTTTTAGCTTCCAAAACTTTGAAGTTAAAAAACGGTCATGTTAGTAATAATATTCAGCAATGCAATGGTGCCTTTGCTCATTTTAAAAACATCAATAGGGTTCTTCCCGATAACACGAATATTCTTAAAAACGTTATAAATATTTAAAGTATATTTTTTCAATTCCAACGATATAAAACACAATGATCAAAAATGTTGTTTTCTTTTATAAATTTATGTTTTAAAAACACGAAAATACGAATGATTTTTAATGCCCGTTATTGGTTAATGACGTCATACCCGTCCACCATGAAAGGCGTGCAATTCATTACGAAGTGAGCGCCTATATTGCTGTGACGTCACACCGCATGCGCACCAAATGAAGGATTTTGCGAGCGATTTGAAAAAGCGCTATTTCAAACCGCGCTAAAAAAAATCATATGACATCGTAAAAATTTTAAAAAATTCCCTTGATATTGTAATTTTTCAATCAATTTTTTCAAATAAAAAATAAAAATCGTAAAGAACCCAATTCAGCCTTTTATCCAAATTAACGCCTTGAAATAAAAAATTGTGTTGATTTGCGGGGTCAGCAGTGCGCGAGCGCCTGGATCTCGGGATAGTTGACACGACGAAGCTGGATAGTATTGTATGGAACAAAACACGCACATTCCATCAGCCACCAACCAAGCAGAATGGAAACTGAGAAGTGAAGATGGAGGAGAGGGATAAGTACTAAATACCCCGGCTAATGGACGCCTGGGAAAGAATTTCTCCCTGTCAACACTAACGCGAGACTTTATTGTTGATCAACTCTGGTTATATCACACTTTGCGCCGGTAACATATTTCTTCAGCATTATAATTACTTCCGGGTTTAATTTCGCAAAGGGCTTATCAATCTGGGTTTCAATTTAATACTGGTCACCTACTTGCTGAATACTGGTTCGTATTTCGTTAAGGTGAATTATTTTAGTCAACTAAACCTGTTAATAAAATTGCGAGATCGCAGTTTAGCAGGTCTTTTAGTTTATTGATATGTATTTATCTACACATTTCTATTTGTGTTCTCCTACTACTACTCTCCCTTATCCGAACCCAATGAATAGGGCACTGAATTGATACACAAGGGCAGCAAATCTTGATCATTTGTTACATGAAGGCTTATGTTCAGCATAGTGAGAACCGGGTGAGAACACAAAAAAAAAAAGCCTATTTTTTCTCAAGCCTGGGGTGATCATTTGTTTGTAACGTTGTTCCCCTCTGTAATTGGGCCTCCTGGCCTGTTGAGGTGTTAAAAAAATAATAAAAAAAAAAAAAATAATTAAAAAAAAATAGTGATTATTAAAAACAACTTTTTAAATATCTTACAACTCCCATACTATGATATTGGACGACTGCCTTGCTGTAATGCGGCCTTTTTACAATCTATCAATAATAAATTGAAGTAATTACTACATTATACATTATCGACAAAATTAAGAAAGGTCTTTTGCGATGGTTCGGTCGTGTATAGCGAATGGATGATGAAAGATCGGAAAAAAAAATATATGATGCGACTGTGCCTGCATGTAGAAGTCGAGAAAGGCCGAGAAAGACATGGCATGATCGAGTAAAACAAGTGCTTGAAAGTGGGCATGTAAGAAGTCGGAATAATCGACGTGCGTGCGTGAGAAGATGTATGAATGTGGAGGAAGCAAGAGAAGTGGGCCAGGACAGAGTGGTGTGGCGTTCTATCCTCTCTGCCTACCCCTTCGGTGAAATGGCGTGATGGTTAGTTAGTTAATTACTAATGTACTGTCACTTCGTACATCCACGGAATTTTTATTCAGTTAGTATTTGTTTCGAAAAACCATTGGAGCTGTCTAAAATTCACAAATTAATCTATATTTTTATCATTTTGACATCCAGGGAGAAAATCGAGGAATACGTTTGTATGGGAAAGTGGCCGCGAGTCACGTGGTGTGGTATGCACTTAATAATCAAAATAAAGTTAAAATATATTACAATGTGACATGTCAACAGAGACGAGAAGTTTGGAAGGGAATATGGATATCTAGGCGTTTACAGGGCTTATGACCTGTCATTGGCTGGGTTAAGTGGCCACTTGATGTATTACAACATTCCCCATTTCACCTAGTATTTGATATCCATATCTGCCAATACACAGTAAAATGGAGCGACGCTTCACATGTGAACACTCTCTGTCATCCATCGAGAAAATTGCTAAGCATTTTAGCAGAAACCTTTATGATTGCATGTGGGATTCTTACCGAATTATACTTATCACCTACTAGGAAACGCCTGAAGATGGATCTTCAATTTGTTATGCTTATAACTTTTACCAGCTATCCTTCATTACATGTTTTCATCATTGCTAACTAACCATTACGCCATTGCGCCGAGTGGGTAAGCAGAGAGCTTACCATGACTATAATATACTTCTTACTGTCCTTCGTGGTCTCAATCCTCGGTATTCCTCGTTATATTTCTTGTGTGAAGTATTTTAGTCAGCGCCAGCATTAGCAGTCTCGGCGACCGCAGAAGTGTGTCCAATCGGATGATTTAGCACCAGGCGAACCGCACGCTGCCAACCTGTAGGTTCCAATGCGAGATGTATCGTCTGCGGATCTAGGCCGGTCGGTCCACGCACAAGAGCGTACCACTTTCCCGTGGCACTCTTGGCGGAATTCGGACAGGGGAGTCGCGGCTGTGTGCCGCCAGCCAAGGTCGGAGGGCGCCCGAGGCGGATTCAAAATCTTACACCGCACTCTTTTCTTGTGCCACTCCTGATTTTTTTGTCTATACGCTTATACCTTATACCTTTAAACGGGTTATTATTATTATTATGGATAATTCATATAGCGCCGTTTTCGAATTTAACGGCTCGGGAAATTTAAAGTGAGTGAAAACTCAATTTCTGAGTAGAAAATACCATTATCAAAATTAATCGAAAGATTTTTATTTATTTATTTATTTAACATCACTTCACTTTCACAGTTGCGCACTTCTGGTGGGAGAGCATTCCAAGCCACAGGGCCCGCAACCGCAAAAGCGCGCTCTCTCAAATTTTTGTGCGCTGATTACGGATGAAAATACTATGTCAAATAACAGAAATCGGGTTGTATTTTTTAACAGTTAATGACTAAAACACGTAGACACAAAATCAATTTATACGCATGTAATATTTTATTAAAAATTTTATGCGTAGGAGTTTTTTTCATTTCGCTTAATTTAATTAAATTTAATTAATTTCAAATTAATAAATAATACTCATTACTTGTTCATCTCATCTCTCATTTATCTGCGCCTAAGTAATGGTGCTTAGGACCCTTGAATACAACATACAACTATTATCGCGTCTTCGATTAACGACTAGATATTTTCTTGCTTCTCTGCACCCTGCTCTTAGATTAGTATCGTTGCGATTTTTCAAGCACGCGGGGGAAGGTAAAAATTGTTAATTGACCGCTAAATTTCACCTTTGCCAGATTCGTGTATCCAAGTTCAGATGTTCCACTTTGTACGGAGTTCTTCTGACCACTGTGAATAATTTCTAATTCGGGCTGTAAAAATAATGATTCTAGATGTGATTTTTAGTTACGGCTTGATTCCTCTAGTAGCTTCTTAAATAAATTTCCAAACACTTCGAACATTGCTTTTATTTTTGATCTACGTTAACTGATAACTTCTGACGTATTCATACAATATTGAGTGCTTTTAAAATTCCGTTGGGTCGCTTTCTTGGTCCATCTAATGATGATCGATCATTACTGGAGTATAGATAATCTAAACTATCTACCAATCAAGTACTAACATCGCCTCCAGTTAACTATTATTTATTATTAGAAGAAAAAATAGAGAGTTTTCATTATTATACCAGTCATTTTACAGGAAAATAAATTATTATTATTACTTGTACTTGAACGAACTCGTGTTTTTGACGTTTAATATTACATTTATTTAATAAATACGACAAATATCGTTCTATAAGTAGCCGAGTAACTTTCGTTAATCTCTGGTTATTCAGGATATTTTGCTTTCCATGGGCTTGTAGAGGCGTTTGCAACTTTCTTTTTTTTTTTTTTTTTTTTTTTTAAATTTCATAATATCAGAAATAACTTTACCAGAAATTACAAAACAAGTTACGATGGAGTGGGATTTTAACCTAGGGAGTTTACCGTGAGTTTTATTCGGGTTTAACCACTGGGCCACCACCCGGTTCTTTTCTTATATGAATAGAATTTTAACGAAAAAATACATAAATAATTATATTGAGTTTTAGAATTGTATTTTTATTTATATGTATTTTAATTTTTTTGTGCGCTAGGGTATGTATTGTGTACTTTAATTTTTAGTTGAAATTGTATTTATGCACCTACTGACGAGTTGCAGTAGGCAACTCAGTAGGACATGTATTGTTTTCTTTTATGTATATATTGAAATAAAATAAAAATAAAAAAATAAAATAAAATAAAATAATAAAAAAAATAGGTACATACTTAGTATATAAACATTATTATCATCTGATAATATCTTGCATACTACTTAAGTATGCGTATATCTGTATTAAGCACATCTGTAAAAAAAAATATTTTACAAAGAAATACAATAAAAACACATAATATACATAAAAAAAAAATATAAAAAAATCCCACCAAGGCATAGCCTGTTTGTTGGTATACTGTGAATGTCAAACAGTATGCACGTGGCAAAAGAGAAAAATAAAGTCATGTAAAAATGGAAAAATATCAGATAATGTAAACAAGATAGTTTAAAAAAAAGAATACAAGATATTGGTATCTTTATACCGGAAGAAGAAGAAGGGAAATAATTATAATATATTATAATCTTATTGTTATGCTAGCTCGTTTAGATTTACGGTGATTTTACCGTTAGAAAATACTGTGGTAGTTGAGCATTAAAATGACTCCTAACAACCTTTATTTTGCACCCTGGGAACATTCAATCAGAATAATCCTAGTTATCTTCCATTCAGTAGACGATAGACGTGCTCTTAGTTAAACCGGTTTCGCGTGTATTACCCACCTTTGCGAAAATCTCGAGAGTTCGTCATCTCGTATGGGATACGTGTGCACGAAGTTTTGCGCTCCCCGGCTGTAGAGCGACACACGAAGCCGGTACATAATGTATTCCCGAGACGCGACATGGCGACATGGCGACATGACGACATGACAACTTCCGACATGGTCCCTCGTCCGTGGGTTTATTAAGGCGATACCAGTTTCGCCAGAATTTGCGCCGGACCAGTTTTTTGGAACTCGCCGGATTCCAGGAGCTCAATCACAGATAACTGTCGACGTAGTTAAAAACGTGCTAACCACGTGCTAACGCTAACCATTTGACCGATCACAATGAACATACGTTCATACCACGTTCGCTTGCCGAGCACCATAGATATCGCGGCTAAACGTCAAACGTCAAATCAAGAAAGTCAACGCGCGTGTCGGATTGTTTATTATGTCGACTGCTTTTCTTGATATTTGGCTTGCCGAACGCCGGCCAAATGAAATACGGCACTCGAGAAAGATTGAAAGAAGATATGTGCGAAGAAGATATATCTCGGGAAATGGCTGGCGACTTGATGCGCTCGTTTAATAATCCCAATCGATAACTTTTAACGCTTGTTCCATTGTGATCGCGAAAACGTTAAACATCCATGGTAAGAAATCGTTATCACGTCGCTTATTACCGCGTCGATAGTGATCTGTGATCGAGCAACTGATTGCTTCGAACATTAATCAACCCTCACCGTTTTATTTCGAGTATTCCATCGAAACTATTGAAAACGCACATCCTCTTAGTCCACCTACTGTACCTCGCTTTGTTTCCTACTAGATGATGACATCAGCGCCTAAAGTGTCTTATGATCACATAAAACCCCATATGTCCCAAAGACACGGATTATACTCGTAGCAACATGACATAATATTTGTTAAATACTATATTCCTTGTATTATATAGTAAATGGAGACAGATTAAAGCAGGTTGAAGAATTTGTATATTTGGGAAGTGTGTTTACAAGATACGGAAATGTGGACGGACATTGATAACTTATCGAAAGAAGCAAAATTGGCAGTACACAACGGAGTTCTGGTACCAACCCTTATGTATGGTAGTGAAGCGTGGTGTTTGAAAAAGAAGGATGAAAGTAGACTGAATGCTGTTGAAATGCGATCTCTGTGTGGTAAGACTATGTATGATAGGTGTACAAATGTTGAAATTAGAGCATAGTGCAAGGCTGAGATAAGCATTATCGACAAAATTAAGAAAGGGCTTTTACGATGGTTTGGTCATGTGGAGCGAACGAGTGATGAAAGAACGGCTAAAAGAAGTTTTAAATGCAAGTGTGCCTGGATGTAGTAGCCGCGGAAGGGCGAAAAAGACATGGCATGACCAAGTACGACAAGTACTTGAAAGTGGACATGTGAAAAGTCGGAATAATCGGCGTATGTGCATGAGAAGATGTATGAATGTAGAGGAAGCAAAGGAAGTCTCTCAGGACAGAGTGGTATGGCGTTCTATCCTCTCTGCCTACCCCTACGGGGAAATCGCGTGATAGTAAGTTAGTTAGTTAGTTCTATATTCCTTATAATACAGTTGTTTTCTAGTGTAAAATTACCATATAAAACCCGTGAAAAACTTCCAAAATTCTTGTGATTCTTTATAGCGATAGACCTAATATTTCAGTTTCCAAACTACCAAATAATATTCTACAGCATCTTGAGGAATTTTGGATTATAAGAAAGTTTTTTACTGTAAGTATGTATGTATTGTCTTTTATATTTGGTGTGTTTTTAATTAATTCATTGCAGCTTGTTCATACTCACTGTTATATTTATGGCAGTAGAAGAAAAAACAAAAATGAAAATATGGCAATGCAAATATACGTAGATCATAATAAGGTAACTAACTAACTAACCATCACGCCATTTCCCGTAGGGGTAGGCAGAGTATGGATAGAACGCCATACCACTCTGTCGCTGACATTACCTTTCTTTGCTTCCTCTATATGTTTCATACATCTTCTCATATGCACATACGCCGATTATTCCGACTTTTCACATGTCCACTTTTCAAGACTTATACTTGGTCATTGCCATGTCTTTCTCGGCCTTCGCGGCTTCTACCATCCAGGCACACTGCATTTAAACTTCTTTTAGCCGTTCTTTCATAAACTCATTCGCTCCACATGACCAAACCCATCGTAAAAGCCCCTTTCTTAATTTTTGTCGATAATGCTTTTCTCAGCCTTGCACTCTGCTCTAACTTCGACATTTGTACACCTATCATACATAATCCTTCACCACACATAGCGCTTGAGAGATCGCATGTTCAACAGCAATTCTGTCTACTTACCATCCTTTCTTTTTTTCCAACACCACGCTTCACTACCATACATAAGGGTTGGTACCATAATATGGACCCTATACGAAAAGGATTTAAACCAGTTAATATTTTTGCGTTGAAATTAGCTTTTTTTGATTTCATAATTATAACGAAATACTGAAAGAATGCACAGTTTTCACGATTCCATATTATGTATGTATGAACGTTAGAAATGATTCCACTTTTTGTAAGTGCTTTTGTCCCGCTTCGAGTTTCTGCGACGCGCGACGTTCTTCATCGCTTTGCGACATCGCGTATTTATTTTACGCAATTACAAACCGCAAACACCGCACAAATTTCATAACATTAGGTATACCAGCCGCAGTCTCGCCAAATGTAATTGGACTATCCATACTAATGTACCTGTACCAATACAATTGCATTTTTTGATGTCTAAATTTCGTACTTTATGCAGAGTGTGCGAAAAATCTCTAGGCCGGATTAACTCCTACTAACGCGCAACTTGTATATTAATTAATAGTGTTCTGAGTGTTACTGTTTGTAAAACTATATGAGCTGACAGTTGGATGATCGAATACCAAACCAATCATTGGAGTTTTGCTATTTTCTTATTATTAGCCTTAAAATTATTAGGGTTGGCATGAAAAACACTTACGTCCCAAATTGGCTCACCATTTTTTTTAGTTTTCATCTAACAATTACCCACGCCTTTCCCCCAAGGGTTTGGGAAAAAAAAATTCCCCAAAACCCCTTTTTTTAAAAACTTTCTTGTCTCCCCAAAACTTTTATCCGATTTTATTATTCCATTTTATTCATCCCACTTTCAAGCCGCTTTCATATCCCGCTTTTTCCCTTTCCCCCTTTTCCCCTCCCCCTTGCCCTTTTTTTTTCCCTTCATTATCCCTTTGCCAAAATGCCTTTTTAAAAAAATTTTTTAAATTTTTAAAAGGGGTTCTCGTTATTTTTGTTAATTTCCCAATGGGAAAAATTTTTTTTTCCAAATTCCCTGGAATATTTAAAGTTTAAACTTTTTACCCTTTTTTTAATATATTGTTCCCCAAAAAGGGGGGGTTTTTTTTCCCAAAGACCAATTGTCGAAAAAATTTTTTAAAAAACCCACTTTTTGTGCAAATTTTTAAAAATTTTTTTGTTTTTTCCCCCCCAAAAAAGCCTCTATATTTTTCATGTA